>BTRK01000001.1:16282948-16464963 GCA_036245805.1 Pristionchus mayeri | reverse complement strand
GTGTTATAAAGAGGACACCTTCGATATCTCATGTCCATCTTGAAACGACTCCTTCCATATTCGAAATCCGTGGCTGATACCTCCGAAGTCTTGCCAGGGACTGGGGGAGGGATTCTTGAGTCTTGATGTCAGTAGATGGACGAAAAGGGAGGGAAAGTCGCCTCCCAATCGGAGAAAAAATGGGGTAGGACCGCTCACCGACGACTGACAGAGACAAGGAATGACAATAATTCGCACCTCGTATCTTACAATACTGTGATTAGCACATCATTCCGTGTATACACAACTAGGAATCTTTCTCTAGCGATAAAAGATTCAGTGCACGCTGCATTAACTATACGTTGCGAACAATGGTCACGGAAAAGCCCTACAGCTCTGGGGGAAACCAACCGGAAAAGCACTCTCTTCCCTTACAAGCTCTTAGTTTCACCTCCACTATCATATCATCAGATGTATAATTCATACCTCGGCGCTGCCAAAATTGCGATTAGGATGGGAGAGAGAATGAACAGCGCCGTTATTGCGTTGCAGCTTATCCAACAGAGAGAACGTATCCGTTCGGTGACAAGCCTTAATTCGATTTAGGATGATCGCTTTGTTGCGAAATTCGTGGGAGAGGAGTTTCATTCGGTCTCGAATAGCCTTTGTTTGGAAATTATTTAGAAAACATAGAAATAATCAATTCGTAGAGGCAAAAGAAGTTCTGAGGTCAGACACACAAATTGCGAAATTGCAAAAAAACACACCTCATGTTCCGAGTTCATGACTCCGAAAATGGTCAGGGCAGCGAATATGATCAGAACCGATGCGGCAAAGCTGCATTTCTGTTCGAGCATCGGTTTGAATTTGCCGAGAACGATGGAAACCCGAAGGAAGGGAATTGGGAATGGTTGAGTCATTCGACGGTTCGGCGGAGCGGCTGACTAAGGCACTGTGGCATTCAATTCCGAAGTGATTTTCCCGAATTTCTTCAGATAGCACGAGTGTTGGAGCAAGCGTTGCATTGCATCACAAGATACCTTGAAAATTGCTTACACTTTTCGTAGTTGAATATGGTGAATATTTCGTAGTGAAAGCTGTCATCAAAATGTGATTCAATTAGTCATATTCATGTAATCCCGGAACACACGTTGGAGACTAGTGCCCTTTCCTTATACTCTTCGTACGTAATGAGCACAACCGCATGACGTTTCCCAGCGGTTCATGGAAGATTCATGGTAGCCTCGGGTAGCAAATTACGCGGTTGATTTCTGAAAACATTGCGTTGATGAATGGACTCCTCTGCTCATGAATTCATTGGAGGCAGTTATGCAATCGGAGAGGGGAAGGGGAGCTGGCCCCGGGCCACCAAATACGTGAGGGAGCCTCCGGCCGTCCCCTAGCCATTCATAATACATGAGGGGCGGGAGAGGAATGGGGGGAAAGGAGAGGAGGGGAAGGGAGATGGATGGGAGTGGACAGTCTTGTCTCTGTTCTGTCTGGGATTGACACTCGGGTCCCGAAATGCTCGAATTCTGCCTCATATCGATCCCGATTTTTCTCATTCCTTGTGTATTTTTGTCGCTTTGGGCATATTTTGACAGTATTTTCTAAAACATTTTTAATAATTTATTAAATTGCAGTTCTCCCTCGGAGATGAAGTCGCGCAGGCTGCGCAACTCCGTGAGGAGGTAAATATTTTTTTTTAAATAATAATAATTATTATTATTAATTAATCAATTAAATTCAGAGAACAGTACTACGGCAGCGTGGAGTTGGTGGTGTCGGTGGATCCGAGGGGCCGCATCCGGAATATAGGGCGGTTCCGGCTGGAACCCAGCAGTGACTGCACCATGGTGAGTAGTAAATTTTGATAAGACAGAAACCAAATTGCCATTGGCAACCAATGATATGTTGCCAAACTTGTTTTGATGCTGAAACATATCGCAATTCGACCGAAACACACGATTCCATCCTAAAATATTTTGATAAATGAATCTTGCAGGACGGTCCTCCCGTCTCCACGGTCAACTCTATCGTGCTGGAGAACCCTCAGGAGGAGATGCGGTGGTACTGGAAGTTCTTCCTAGGCAATGGTGAGCATAAAATTCCTTTCTCGTGTTTTACACTGTAGGGTACATTAGCACATGTTAGTGATAGCTTCGCAAGAAATCAGAGTCTGCATTTAAGCATGATTCCGCTCAACTCAGATTGGCAGAAATCAAAGATCACCTTTTCCAGAGCACCAGAACTTTTGCGGCTGTGATCCCATTACGAAGGACCCCATCTTCCTCTCCATCGTAGTAGAGGAGGAGATCGACGACAACAAGTTGTGCAGGGCGATTCTGTGGACGTCGAAGGTGAGCTCGCGCGGTAACTATACTGATCAATCCGCATATTAGTACCTCCATTTCAAACACTACCGGGATATTGTGTGAAATGTAGTGACGGAAGATGAATTACGAACTCTAGTCTCTAGATAGGCCCGCTTTGAATCATACATTATCGACTAAACATTCCGCAGACGAGCAAGAGATACGAAATGAGGGTCTTGAAAATTATGATGTCGTTCTTTCAGGGCCCTAGAAGGATGTGCATTCCTATTCCCCCGTCTCGCGGCAAGGATCTCTCTGTGAAAACTGTGATACAGTGAGGAATTTTCCTTTTTTTTACCTTGGAAAATTATTCAGTATAATAAGCTGTTTCCGTGACCATTTCTAACCGTTGTTCCCAGCTAAAAATCAGATACGAAACTGTTTCTTTGTTGAATGAGTTTCACTAATAATTTTTACTTCAAAGTTAGGGAAGCCACCAATGCCATTCTTCTTTCACGGTGAATAACAAACATGGAATGCATTTCCCAGGCGATTCCCCGGTTTCGGCGACTTCAATCGGACGCTCACGCCCATCACGAATCCGAAGATTCAGAAGGTGAGTCAAGAATGGAGAAACTTGGTCTCTAGAGTTCGTAATTCGGGCCTTCGTCTCTTCATTTCCCATACTCTCATCGACCGGTCAATTTACTAGAGAGTGTGTAAAATGAAGAGACCGTGGTATCGGTTCTCGAACTCTACTGGTCTCTCAGTTCCCCACACTCTCTAGTCGATTAGAGAGAGATGATAGAGTATGCAGAACTATGAGAGTCAGACCATTACTTATAAATTACGCGGAAAGTAGAAAAAAGTCGAATGAACCCTGTATATTCTGATTCCGCGCTCTACCGTAACCCAACAATGTATTAACGTAATCCCTATCAGGAACTGACGATTCTCGAGGACCAGGAGGGCTCGGTGAACTGCAAGTTCGGCGTGATCTACGCAAAGTCCGACCAGAACACGGACGCTCAGATGCTCTCGAATGGTACGAGAAGTGGTCTTTGATCTTTAATCTTTGAGCTCACCATTTGTCTATTTCGCAATAGTTTTCGTTCTTGATGTGAATGACGAAAAAGGTTTCAGTCATTCGTATGTCACCCTTGATCTCTGAAGGATAACGAAATCTAAAAAGTTGAGCTTTGGTCTTTGCAGAGCACGGAGACGAGTCGTTCGAGCGTTTCCTGAAGATTCTCGGGCAGCGCATCGACCTGCAGGGATGGGGCAGCTACAGGGGAGGATTGGATACTACCAGTTGGTTTTACTGCACTCTTATTTTCTAATATTAACTATTTGAATGGATATGACCGTTGATAAGTTGAAGCTGTTAACGAGAGTGATGACAGTTGATCTTTGCGGCCAGATTTTACTGCCTGTTTCTGTTTTACACGCAACAATTTGAATGGATATGGTGAAATATGCATCATTTCGCATTTGATAGTTCATATTCGAATGTTTGCAGCCTTACCAAAATCAATGAATAAGAGCATTGACAAGATGAAACTGCTAGTGAGTACGATGATTTTTATCTTTGCAGCCAACTCTACGGGTCGCGAGTCGGTGTACACCGTGTATGGTGGGCACGAGATAATGTTCCATGTGAGCACCATGCTGCCCTACTCGAAGGAGAACGATCAGCAGGTTATTCTATATAAAAGTTTTTCGTAATTATCGCATATGATAGATTAAAATTCACGAAAATTAACAGAATGGCTATTATGTTTCACGACCACAATATGAAAGATGGAAAAGGATACAATTGATTGCATTTCGGCTATTCTTTCAAAAAAACAAAATGAAAGTTGATTCGGGACTACCGTAATCTTCGATCGATTAAACCGTACCAATGGCAGATCGAGCGGAAGCGGCACGTCGGCAACGACATCGTCAACGTCATCTTCGAGGCCACTGACGACCCTCTCCGACTCAACTTTAGCCCCACCATGATGAAGTCGCACTTCACGCGTACGTTTTCTAGTATAATGCCAACTTTTTGGGAACTTGGTATGAATAAACCAAGTTGCTCATGTAGTGATAAATAAAGTTTCTCCAAGTTTCTCATGTAGTGATAAATAAAGTGAATTGCGCTCAATCATTGTCTGCGCTCATTCGGACAACAATTTCTGGACTGTGGAATAATGTATATTTTAAAGATGTCTTCGCCGTCGTGACCTACTGCGAGCGCACCGGCGTCTGGCGACTATGGGTACGATAGATTATCGATTGGGGAAGCTACAGAATGCTAACATTATCGATTTCAGGTGTTCTCCGAGGATTCCGTACCCGCCTTCGGGCCCTCAATCCCGCACCCGAACACTTTCACTGATCCGGCGAGATTCAGGGAGTTCCTGCTAACGAAGTGTGAGTTGTTGCCTTTCTTTTCGTTGAATTTTCAATTTAGGCAAGCTGATTTTCGAAAATAATTTAACATTTGCAGTGATAAACGCAGAGAAGGCTGCCCACAATGCGTCGGCCTTCGTTGAGAAGCGACATCGAACCAATGATACCTTGCTGAAGGACATGTACATCGAGTATCTCAAGGATTGCCCCAAGGTATGGATTTTATTCCTGTTGCCACGATGAGGCTTGATTTGCAAAATTCTAATTCTCTATCGACTAGTAGAGTTGTGATAGAGAGAAGACAATGAAAAGACCGTGGTATCATTTTCCTAATTCTAGTTTGGGATTGAGCGACATCTTCAGAGTTTAAAGACCAGCTTTTTCAGGGTTTCAATCGTGTCACAGACGCGGTCATTCGACACATCCGCTCGCCTGTGAGGAAAGACGCTCCGAGGTTAGTTTTTGCAACATATTCAGTCAAATTTATCTTTTTGTTGCTTTCAAAAGTAAATATTGAAATAAAATAAAACAACATTTATTGTTCAGGGAGGCCGTAGACTTTTGCAAATTCGGCGAACTGATCAAGTTGGAGAAGGTTAGTCGTTGAGAATGAAATGAAAGCAAACATTTAACATAACCATTGTTCAGATGCTCAGTGGCGAAGTGGTCGATGCAGTGAAGATGAATGTGTGCCGGCGACAAGTAAGGTTTAAGCGAAAATATTTTTGCTAACTTCTTTCGGAAAGACCAAATCATGTGGCAATGTCATTATTTAACGGAAGGAATTGATCCAGGAATAAAAGCGCAGCAGCAATAGTATTTTAAACTTTCTAGCCATGGGACAAGGAGATCGTTCTCCGCAACATGCCCTCCTACGAGGTCATCGGATCGGACATGTGGGGGCAAGAAGCACTCCTGGTCGCAACCGAAGTGAGTCATTTTACGTGGACGCTTCATGCGCTTGAAGAAACTACGTTTGCGCCAACGCAAACACCAAAAGTGCGTCAGCAATTATTGTCAAAGTTGCAGGAACACGGTGTGATGTACGTCGCTGACGACAAGAACGTGATGATTTTCGACCCGGCGTGCAAGGTTAATTTTGCAATTATTTTCGAAAATAATTTCAAAATTCAGGTGCAAGACCTGATCATTCTCGAGGCCTTCGGACTGTGTCTCGTGCGAGCGGATAAGGGTTAGTTGTTTCTGACCCGTCTGAGTTCGAACAAAAACTATGAAAAATTGCGGGAATGTTAACGAATTTTTCATCCCTGTGATTATTTCATCCTTTTCAATTTACCTCCATCTGAGATTTTCTTAGCATGAGTCTGAAGCTGAGACAATGAAGTTTCTTTCCAATAAAGTTGATCGTTGATCTCCCTCAGGCAAGGATGGTTACGTCGCTGTCTTCTCCCTGAACGAGCTTCGCAATGCTCTCCTCACGCAAGTTCCCATCCAGAAGAAGATCGCCCACGCACACAAGATTCACGGAACGAAGGGTGAATTTGTTTTGGATTTCGAAATGGAGGGGAAGCGCAACTGATGTGATTCTAAGATCTGATGAGATAAGATGCGTGTGAAACACATTAGTATCAATTATCTTTTGAAATAAATGTGTTTATTAATTTGCTTAATTCAGGTTGCCATCTTTTCGCGCGCATCGAGGACGGATTGCGTCTGAAAGTGAGAGGAACTTTGTTAAATTTGAGCCATTTCATTCAAAGTTCCGCAGTGTATTCTCTGACCGTTGATCTACTCCCTTCCTCTGTGCTTTGATCAGTAATTTGATATTTGATCATTCCAGCTGGTAGTGGCGATGGGTCGCAAGATCTGCCTATTCCGTTGGTCTCTCTCCGCGCTGAGAAGAGACAAGCCGGGAGATAACCTAGCCGAGCACTTTACACTGCTCACTGTCAGTTGTTTGTTCTTTTTTTACGTCAAAAATCTAATAAATTAGTACGATTTTCGAAATTATTGCATTATTTTTACTCATTTGCATTCGGTTTGTCTGTAACATGTTGAGTTTCATCAAAATCTCAAGAAAGCTTTATCCGAGAGATGGATAATCGCAATTGGGGTGTATATTGCAAACTTACAAACCAATTATGCAAAGCATTTCAATGGCAGTAAGGTGTTGAGAGTCATTGACCACAGATTGTCCTCTCTGCAGACTCATTCGGTAAGCGAGGAGCCGGTGGCGATGTGCGTCTACGAGAAGCGAGTGATCTCATCCGTCGTCAAGGTACGTGTGATCTTTGATCTCCAGTATTCATTGTCTGATCTTTGAACATGACAATTGTTCTCTAGTGGAGTGCTGAGAACCATAACAGTCTCTCTTCAGAGTACTCTGAGCAGCCTTAAGCCTGTACCTTTACTCCTTCTGAGTTTTTTTACAGCCTGAATTGTATCTCTGCAGGCGGTCGTCCTCGGTCGCTCGCATCTCTTTGTTTACGACCTCAACGACGGAACGGAGGAAATTCTTGCCTGGTTAGTAATCTTTGATCTTCAGCTTTTGTTATTCGTCCAATTCGTGTTAGAAGTTGTAAGAAAGTACTGTCATTGAATCGACTCAACTCGTAAATTGATCATCGATATCTTCAGGGACGTCCCCCGCAACACCTCGTCCATCATCATGAAGGCCGCGTCGGATGGAGAGAGCGACGAGTTCGCCATGCTCTATCAGAGTTGGTCTTTGATCGTTGATCCCTGACCTGACAAATCAGAGCTCTTATACGAGAAATATTAAGTGCAGCTGTGAATACTATGAATCCCTAATATCATTCGTTTTCCCCTTCATGGGCACATTTTTTTCTAAACCAATACATCCAATTTTTAGCAATACTTGTGTTTGAAAGCAGCAGGTGTAAATACTATGATATTGTGATATCCAAAGTTGATCTTTAATCTCCCTCTTCAGACTCGACGCTGCTCTTCGACCGCAACGATGGAAGGTGGAACTGGGAGCAGACGTTCTGGTCGACGAATCTGCGCGATTTCGGTTAGGTTTCATCCAGTCTGTCTTAGCAGTGAGACTTTTTTTATCGACTCCAGGATGGAATTGTAGAGTTCCAAAACAAAATCAAAAATATGTCTCGTTTTGAATCAAGTCATCGCTTTGTTGATAGGAGATTATAATCTCGCGTGTAAATTTAAATAAATATAATTTTAAAATATTCCTTCAGCCTTCCGCTTCCCCTTCATTCTCGGCTTCGGCGAGGATCTCATCGAGATTCGGTCAGATTTAGTAATTATTTTTATTTTTAAATCACCATGTTTATTTTAAATTTAAATTATTTTTACAGGCTCGTCGTCAATGGAAACCTGCTCGCATCGATGTACATGCCCAGCGTGCGGTTATTGTCGCTGAAGGTAAGTGACCCTGATTCAGGGATGACTACTGTAGATCGATCGACCCGTGAAGGAATTGAGCACAGTATCCTTGTCAATCGCCAACTGCCTTTATTTCCAGCGAGACATCTACTTCTCCGTCGAGCGTGCCTTCTCCTCCACTTGCGTGCCTCCCAGCCACGCCCCCGGCAGCAATCGATCGTCCCTGATCCGAAGGGAGAGACACCAGGCGGACACCAAGAGGTACGGTAGGAGTACGGTAATGGAGGCTCCAGCTACCGTATTCCTGAGACTATCGTATCTTTTCCAGATGGGACATCTACCGATTCAAGGGCGCACGATTGGAGATGGCCGGCGGTGGAGAGGAGTGCAGTGGTGAGTAGATGCTGCCGATACATGATTCATTTTACACGAAATTTCACAGAACAACAAAGATTGTCAGCTTACAATTTCGAAAAATAGTATCCGTAAACCGAATCATTAAGTGTTCAAATTATGATTCTTCACCTGAAACTATTTCCTCTCCTTACGTCTCGGTGTCCTCTATTCCCTACGTCTCGGTGTCCTCTATATATGATAGGGACATGGAAAAGCTCTGACAGGTTCGATGGGAATTTTATGATGGACATTAAAAAAGAGTCATCAGATGAGAGATCAAAGATCACCTTTGCAGGTGCAGTGAGCAGCGTGCCCGCTTCGGTCAACAATGGAGGCTCATTTACTCCTCAGGTTGGTCATGGGAAGGAGTATTTCTCATTTTGTATCCCATTTAAAATAGGCTGTTAAACAGCGAAACAGATTTTAATATTGCAAATAATGTTTTAGGTTATCCGACACATCGCTGATGTTCACGGACGCACGATGACTCCGACCACTGAGTAAGTTTTATTTTAAATATTTATATAAACGATTGTTGTTATTTATACAAAAACAAATCGAGTTTCTTAGGGACTTAGGTAGTTTTTTTGTAACCACCAGTATCCTTCTCTAACTCAGTTTAATTATTCAATAAGGAACACATTCTTACTATAGATGCCCCTAAAATCGATTTTTCAGGGCCAACAACAACCACGATGGTACCGTACTCATCGAGAAAGCGGTCAATCAATAATCCGCTCAGGACCCTACAGTATCCACTGGTTCTAAGGAAAACATCCTAACTCCAAGGCATTCGATGCCAAAAACTCGCTTCTTTTCCGACCATACTCTATCTATCCTTTCGTCATATCAGATACCTCTAGTCCCCCGTTGCGACCACATTCATAATATTATTTTGTTGGAAATCGATAAAATGATTAACATCATAACTTATCGGATGATATGATTTGGTATTCAATGTTTTCTTACATTTAGAATTTATTTTGAAAAGTGTGAAACAGGCGAAAAATCAGAGGCTGTATTAGTATCAGGTTTATGCAAAAGTTTCTTTCTTTTTTATATTTTTCAAATTTCTGCTGGCGTGCGTAGGCGTTCACGATTTTCTAAAAACTTTATGTTATGGCCGTGATAGTAGATTGATTTCGTGTGTTTGCTTTCAATCTACGTATCGCATAAAGAGGATGGTAAATTTTCGAAACGAAACATAGGAAAACTGCAATTTTTTAACGTTTTTGTTTGGGCCCTGATTTTCTTATAATAGTGATGTACTTGATCTGCGAATTAAAACAGCGCTAGGACAAGAGTTGATTCTTCAGATGAACAGAATAAATCCGTATTTGAATGTGCGTCGAAAACAACGGACATCAAAAAGTGTTCCAGCGTCTCAAAATCATAGTTTCAAAAAATGCAGCTCATGAACCGCTGGGCGAATCCTTTCCTAATTATGCATGCATGCTTACACAATAAGGTACTTCAGAATAAATCGTAATTTATCCCTCTTCATCTTCGCGCAAGAATACAGTGCTGATTAATCGGAATTCCAAAATTTTGAAACAGTCTATTTCTATATTTGGGACAATGTTTCAAAAAGGATATTCGTTGTAGAATACTCTTGTCGTGTCATACAACATTCCGAAACATAGTACTCCACAATAACATGTCAAATTTAGCCTCAGCACTTTCCTCCTCGGAGCTTCGGGCGATTGAAAAGTCGGTATTATAGACCTGGTTCGATTATTTCCCAATTAAGCTGTCCTATTCTCGCCGATCAAATCGGATCAACATAGTGTCCGTTATAGAGTGGACTAATGCCGGTATCAACAGTGAAAAGTCATTAGTTGATTGGTCAAATGGAAAGAAATGGGGAAGCTAAAATGTTCCTTTCAGAAAAAAGAAAGAAACTTTTGCATCAACCTAATATGAAGCCGTTGTGATTTGATAAATGATAAGATTGGAAAGTGGGAAGAGAAAACATAAGTTCAGCAGAGAGAAGATAGAAAGAAAGAAGATTAATTGAAACATAAATGTGATAAACAATCAATGATTTATCATGCATTTTCTCGCAAGTATAATAATGACGAATTTAACTCTCGAACCTTGAATCGTCTCCACCCTCGCCACTTCTCGAGCGGTGAGTGAGATTGAAGGAGAGAGAAAGAGAAGGGAGGTTTGAGAAGACGCTAAGGAAGACAAAGAAGAGACTAAAGAGCTATGTCGAATAAAAGATTGTCATAAGATAGAAAAGAAGGGAGCTGAGACGATTGCCATCGAAGCAAGGAGCCTGTCGAACGACACAGTCGAAGGAACCATCCCGTACCCAATCCCCATCCCTACCCAACACATTGCACCACTGATAATGATCATAATAGATCAGAACGATCTTTATTGCACTCAACGACTTCACCGTTGGCGTGTGGGTCAGGAAAAAACGAGGACCAGAGGACACGGAGCCGGAGCCGGGAAGTGCGCGTGGTGCAGCGAGTGTGTGGGAAACGGCGCCCTCACTGACGAGAGAAGAGCCCGAGGACGATCACGGCAGCGATCGAGAGAAGGTTGGAGATGGCCTGCAAGGGGGGATTGATCTTTGATCTTGAGGGAAAGGACTCACCGAGGCGGGGCAGCCTACACCGAACCCGCCGACGCAAGCTTTCGCATCCTTGGCTTTACCGGTAAGGTCGCCGGTTACGTCCTTGGCAGTTCCTTCAGCGCCCTTGATAGCCTGGTTCCCCGTAGCACCGGCATTCTGGACCGCCTGGTCCCCCGTAGCAGCGGCATTCTTGATGGCCTGTTTCCCCGTAGCACCGCCTTCAGCTGCCTTATCTTCGACGAATTTTCCGGTCGCCGGATCGAGAACCTGGTGGCTGTCGGCTTCTGCAATGTTGTGCATCACGTACAGTATCCATCAACAAGATATAATGTTGTGAGATAATGGTACTGTAACTGGTGGTCTAAGGGATCACAAGACTATTCACAGGATTTTTTTCGGAGGTTACTGTGGGATCGGGGTTTTTGGAGTACGATATAAAGGTCAGGTCGGTATACGGTAGAATACGATTACGGTAGGTCATATCGAAGTACGGTAGAGTACAGTAAGTCGGATATTGGTTCGGCGGGTCAAACGCACAGGAAGAGTGTCGTGGAGATGACGACGAGCAGAAGGAGAGTGCGAAGTGGGTGCATTTCGAGACGAAACTGAAAAGAGGAAATGTTAGGATGGGTAGGATACGGTAGGAAGGTACGGTAACCAAGCGGAGCAAAGGCGAGATGTTTTATTCATACCAGGTGAGGGTAGAAGGGATCGGTGTAAAGGCACCGTCTGGGTCAGGGGACGGAGAGGGTGGGTAGGTTGGAGGGTACGGTATAAATGGCTAGGTACGAGGGGTACACTACCAAGTCAAGGTCGAACGGGTATGGTATGAGGTGGGGGGGGGGGGGGGGGTAGAGGTGGGGAGGTTGTGGTGAAGGAAGCGGGATAGGGGAGGGGAGAGGGAATGGGAGGGCAGGAGTCTAGCCCGAGGTTACGGTATCGGGGGGTATGGGTCACTAGGAAAGGGAGGGAGGGCACGGTACCTTGATCGATCAGCGAGCGAAGTCGAGCGACGAGGCCACGAGAGGAGAGAGAGGAGACTGCGAGAGAGGGGGAGCGACCGATCGGGGTTTATAAGGACGGAGCAAATGAGCACGCTCTCTATGCATTGCACTCTCTCGTTTCTGGAGATCCAATTGGAGAGGAGATTATTGAATCGAGTTTCGAAATTAGATGCAAAATAGAGTTGTTTATGCATATTGCACGTTGATGACGGATGAATGGGAGAGATGCAAAATCGGGATGTTTTCGTATTTTTTTGTATTGTGAAGGGAGAGGATTCGGTCTTACAAATTCGGTCTTGTTAGCGTCTGCAAAACGTTTTCAAAAAAATAAAAATAAATAAATGTGATAATTTAGTTATAATCGTCGCAGGTTAGAATGGTGAGACCATCAGTGCTGCACAGTGTTGTTTTCAAGGAATTTGAAGTGTTGTCAGCCCAGTGAGAGGTCGGATGATATCTTTTGCTTCCTGCAGATTAGAATGAAAGGATATTTTATGAGTCATGTGTGTGCCTCAAAGATCAGCACAATAAGTAACAACTGGAAACACAATAATTTGCCATTACTTGAGATTGGTGTACGCTTCAGGAATTTCTAAACTGTTCGAAACTGTAAATTAGTAAAAAACTCATTAATTGAGCCAAAAAGATAGGTCCCGGCCGGGTTCGAACCGGCGACCTTCTGCGTGTAAAGCAGACATGATAACCACTACACCACGAGACCATGGACGTGCTTTCCCAACACAGTGCACGCAAACCGTCTCTGGTCTGGAGTGCTTTTGACTTTCTCAATCACATCTGTCTCTTACTTTCCGGAGAATGAGCATCAGTAGAGTGTCTTGCTATTTTTTCTCTTCAGGTAGCATTAGAGAAGAGCTCCTAATTAGCGCTTGATATTTAATTTTCGCTTTCCCCACGTGAGGAAATGGAAAGCGCGCCGCGCGGAAAACGGCAATTCTGCGATCCATGAGAGGAAAGGAAACGAGAAAATCCAGCTTGAAACTACCAATTCCCGGTATTTCCTTTCTCTCTCTCTCTCGATTGCTCATCAGTCAATCACACCCGGGATCTTGGCTCGAACCGCTCGCGTCCTTATTTTCTCGCGTTGTTGTAGAGTCCAGCCGAAAATTGTGACTTTTTTGACTGTGTTTAAAAAGTTCTATCGATGGCCCTCACACTTTCTTCCACTTGGAAATTCGCTGTGATCCCTCTGTGATGCCACTACCTTCCTCCTGAGTAGGGACTTCGCAACTCCTCCCAATGTGATCACAAACTATTACCGGATTTGGAAGCATGTCTGATTTGTTCACAATGTCCTGCACGCTCGTTGGATGACCTATGGATAGGCAATAGCCTGCTGTCATTTTCTGCACGATCTACTCGATCAAAGTGCTTGCTCGTTGGACGAGCAATCGTCTGACTCTCTTCGGTTTGCACACTCTCTCAACTGTGAGAGAGACGAGAGAGCGCACAAACTGAAGAGAATCAGAAGATTGCTCCGTTGGACAAACACCTTGTTATACTACCCAGATCAGCAGGTGTCAGGGCTCATTCGCCTTTAGGCGTGTCCGGAAAGCCGCACCCTCCTCATTTCCCAGCATCTCTCGCATTCTCTGACTGATTGAAGGTTTCCTTTCACTGTGCAGCCCCAAAGTTAGGTGGGTAGACAAACGTAAAAGAACATGTGATGAGGGAGAGATTGCCCTTTCCGTCACGTGCGAAAACACCTGAATGGGAATTGATGCACTTCAATTCTCAAGGTGCGACCAGTGATCCGATCAACATTCATTGCACGAATTTAGACACGATCAATACAGCTTCCCCATAATGAAGAGGTTCATATTTTCGAAAATTCCTCTTTTCTGAGCTCCATGGAACTGATTTCACACATTGAAAACAGCTAACGGCGTATTATTGAGAACTTGACATGATTTGTGAATTTTCCACGCAATGAAACGCAGTTAGAGATCAGGAACGAGCTCAATTTTCGGCGAGCAAGCTTAGTTACGGCCGACTAGTCGTCCTTTCTCCAAAAGAACACCCAGCCTGGCCGGCCGTGACCTATAAATCACCCTGCGAGAACTTCAACAAATTGTGACAAGTACACCGCACTACTAGAGTAATGCGATCTAGATTTATGCTCCTCCTCTTCCACTTCCATTCGTCTACTGCAGCCTCCTTACTTGAGTCCGAGTGCTGGGAAGGGCTTCTCCATTCACTCCTATCTCTGGCTACTGTGGTCTCCGAGAGAACTGGGTTGCCTAGATGCTTAATGATCATCTGCTTTACTTGGCCCTATCATTTTTTGTCATCAATGCCCACCAAAGAGTAGCGTGTCGAGATTTTGTTGATAGGGATACCTTTGTTTTCACGAGGTTGCTAATTGAATCAGAACTATTTCGAGATCTCAGTGTCCTCTAACTGTGCAACCCTAATTGCGTGATCATCGTCACCATTATCCGAAGGCTGTCTTCATGAGAAAATCGGAATCATTTCCCGAAACGCTATCTCGATTTCTTTTCGACATCAATGCAAATGCTACAGTATTAAGCCCCGTGCAAAAGCAAAAGCTCATTTCGCGCTTCTTTTCAAATTCAAAAAGCGACGAATTTGCTCTTACACGGAATTTTAGCTTACTGTATCGAGTTTTAATATGAAACATTTATGAAACATATCAAAATTGACACTCTAAATCCGTTTGCGTTGCATAATGCGTCTGAAACACAAATAAACCAGATCAGTTTCGGAGGAAGCGAGTGAGCGATTCTTGTATGTTTCATATTAAATTCAAGAATCGGTTGCGTCTTTCCATTTTATCCGTGCACTGCCTAGCGCTTAATACTGTGATGCTAGTGAGGTCTTGTTTTGAGATCTCTAAAATGTGGCCAACCCTAATTGCATCGCCATTGCCTATCTTTTCTGATCATGACAGCTCTCCCGGGATGGTTAGACGCGATCTTATTCGAACGGCTATTCGTTCCTTTCCGTGCCGCTTGTTCCGATGCTATCTCAATGACCTTAACTCTGCTCTATCTTCTCCCATCCTCCAGTTGACCTACCGAATGGGAACACCGCCGGTCACACCCTGGTGACTTGCTGTTCGCACCTTGAACCTATTTCGCCTTTTGCGTTTGGTTGAACAATCGTCTGACTCTCTTCAGTTTGCACGCTCTCTCGTCTCTCTGACCAGTGAGAGAGCGTGCACACCGAAGAGAGTCAGACGATTGCTCGTTTGGTTATTCTTAGCTCGCGGTTTCCCAGCATTGTTCAGTGCAGCCCCTAGGGTACGATACAAAGGATCTAGTCACCATACGGTGACTAAATTTTTAAGCCAGTTTGGGGATGACCGCATGAAATGAATCTTTCATCTGTCAGGTCATTTGAGAAGGCACCCACAATGAATTTATTGGACAGGGCTGTGAATCAGCCCTTTCCCAAATCCCGAGGTGGTCAGCTCGCTCTTCCTCGGTCGTTCTCCGTGCCTAAGGGGGCGTGACTGGCTATCTCGCAAGGCAGAGAGGGCGAAAGAGCACGCGAATTGGAGAGAGCTCAACTCTACCTAAGGGGGCGTGACCGGATACGAGCCCGAAGGGGATGTCGCATTTTCGACACTGCGCTTTTATGTGTTCACCGCTCAATCTTGTCCACATTTCGAGCTCATTTTTTTAAAACTTCAGGTACGTTAAACCTCCAGGGAAATGTTCCGGATAGCCACACTACTGCTGCTGGTGCCGCACTTGGCTCGATGCCAGGTTCGTTTTGAAAATACAAAATCAGGTATACTGTATCTTAACGCAGGAAGTATCGACAGCCTCGGACTACGGGCGAGTGAGGGAAATCCTGCACGAGTTCTACTCGCAAGCTGCGAAGGCTTACGGGCATGATTACGTGAGAGATGCCTGATTTATTTCACTTGTTAGAAGTCAGCATTCGGTAGGTCGAATGTTAAACGTGACGGGAAAATTGAAATGATGACAGCAACACTCGTTCCGAGAGACATACGAGAGAGAACATGCACATGTGGAAAATCTCTTTCTTTGCACTCTCAGCTCTGTTGAGTACCGCGGTTTCAGGACCCAGACGCCGTGCAGGAAGACGTGACGAAGGTAAAATGTGAGGAGAATAACGAAGTCTGCGCGAACAAGTGAGTTGGTCTTTGATGGTGAAGAGAAATTCGAAAAAAATAAGTTTCACTGTTATTTATTAATTACAGATTCTCGCAATTTTCTGATTACTTCACTGGTCTTTCCTTGAAGAAAATCTAAAAATTACAAAGCCTACTGTTAGTGACAGTAATGATCGGGGACAGTAGAATTAAAAATCATTGCGTATGAACGGTATCACCTCTATCGACTTTCCCTTTCCTTCCGGGCTTTTCGCCGAGCGAAATCGAAAGTGGCCCTTCCCTTTAGGGATTATCTCTTATCTTGCCACACCATCCATCCTTTCTCTGACTCTCTTCATTTCCTGTAATCTCTCGCACTCTATAACTAACTAGAAACCGCGAAGATAGCACATTTCCCTTTTCCCTTGCACCGAGGATCCGCTTTCCATTTCGTTTATCGCCATTGGAGGAATTCCGGAGCGGAAATAGGGTGGCGCCCAGAGAGAAACTGAGATATTAATTTATTTTTAAACAATTAAAATATTAATTCAGAAAATACTGGGGCGACCTCTTCGAGAACGACATCGTGCTCACTCTACCGCAGGCTGAGAATCTTCTCGACGAGAACAGTGAGAGTTTGCTCCTACAAAAAACATACCCATGAATCCATATGAAATTTAGCTTCAAAATCAAACAATTGAATATGTTTCACTCGTCCCTCTTCTTCATAGAGACGCGACTTTTCACGATGGTCCTCTCTTGCGTATCAAACAACTAATAAAAAATGATCCCAGGTCGTCGAGGCAAGCGACAGGCGCAGCCAACAGCTGATTCCTTCTGGAGAACTCTCCTTGTGCCCTACTTCTTTGGTTTCCAGGACTGTGAGTTTATCGATTTTCTATTTCCCGGTCCTGGCTTACTCCTTTAGATCTGACAATGAGTATCCAACTCTCACGCTATATTGCATACCAGGAAGTGATATTCCAATGTATTCGCTATCTACTGCTCCTGTTCCTTGTTCGCTTGATCCAGTTCACTCTAATTCTAAGATTTAGTAAGGGCGCTTTAACCTTTTTTTTGGTTCGAAACGTGCGGAATCGCTCCATTTCGAGCTTCCGAGAGAACTCTAATTCCCGAGCGCGCGTCGAATGGTGGTCTATGTCTCTCCATTTTGACCTATCTCTAGACCAGGCTAGATGAGCGCGCCAAATGAACCTGAAGTATCTCTGGTTAGGCAGAGCGAGAGAGCGTGCAACATCGAGAGAGTCAGATGATTAGACAGAGCGAGAGAGCACGCGATTTTGAGAGAGTCAGACGATTGAGCAAAAAAGTCGACGAGTAGATCACCGTGCTCGATAGGCTGCACTAATCGAATTAAAGAAGTACTTGGCCAAAAAAAGGAAGTGAGACGTCTGAGGAAGTCGACTAGTGGGTCAGAGAACATCGGGGTCGAAGCAGGTCCCTTCGAAAAAAAACGGAAGCTTACGTTAACTCAAATTGGATCACGAACAGCCGATTTTCTAAGTAATCTCTGGTCATTCAATTAGGTCTTTATCGTGTAATCCAGGGGTATCTTGTGAAAAAGAGGGATGAACCTGAACAGTATTTTCCCGCTCGCCTTAAGCCAACAAATACGTGACAATTCGCGCTTGCTGACCCTGAACAGGAGAGAGATACGAAGTCTCTCTAATTCTTCATTCTATCTCGCCAGCAAGATAGTGCGAGAGAGTATGTAAAAGTGAGAGAGCATCGTCCGTGGGGGCTTGTAAATCGTCGCACGCCTCTAAAGCCAAGATAAAAAGGGCGACCCACATCGACTCGTGTAATCCCCAGACACTTTCGGGAGTTCGCAAATGGATTTAGTGGAATTTGAGTGAACTCTGGTCACGAAGATCTTGATCTTGAGGGATCTCGCAGGGATTTAGATATTTACTTGAGGGATTTATGTAAAGGATTAATAGCAAACCTAGCGAACATAGACTGTCAACGCAGTTTACCGTTAACAATAAATCATTTTCTAAATTCCTATTCCGAAATATCAATTCGGCGGGGAGTTATGTTTTAACGGGTTAGCTTTCAATTGGCCTCCTTCAAACTTAGAAATGTAATTTCGAAAATGCAATTTCAGTAACCTGGCAGAATCTGATCCGCTCTGCCCTGAGGCACGTCGAATCGGAGACGTGCATTCGATTCTCAGAGAATGGACCGGGACCCGACAAGTTGATGTACATTCGGTGAGTTGGAAAGGGAACAGTCGGATTTCGAAAATTTTGGGGGTTTTGTTCGCTACTTACCCTGCACGGGATTGATAATGTGATATTCCAACGATATAAGAAGATAGCTTGAAACATATCAGAAAAATTCAAAATTTGTATTTGATAAATTTAATATAGATGCATTTTCCAGTGGTTCTGGCTGCTGGTCGAACGTGGGTCGTATCGGAGGCACGCAGCAAGTATCGATTGGATACGGATGTGATGCGGTTAGAGATTTATCGATTTTTTAAATTTTCAAATTCAATTTGGATCTCATGGTCAGATTCGGTGAGTTCTTGGAATATTTGATCTATCACTGTATAAAACAACACTAGATAAAAAGGTGAAAATGTGTCGACAGTATCTGAATGATGCAATTTCCAGATGGGAATCGTCGCCCACGAGACACTGCACGCGCTCGGACTATGGCACGAACAGTCGAGAACTGACCGAGACTCGCACATCTTCATTAATCCATCTGCGATTATCAGGGTACGGTAGCTGGGTTACTGTAACTACTCACTTACCCGATCTAAACTGATCGTAAACTGATCTTCTTGCAGGGCACGGAAGGCAACTTCCAGAAGCGGACTCCTCAGACGTCTGACAACATGAACCAGCCGTACGATCTCGGCTCAGTAATGCACTACTCGCCCAAGTCCTTCACCAATAACTACAACACGTAAGGGAGCGAATTTTTTGTAATTTTAAATTGGATAACGTGAAGAATTTGAAAAAAAGAAACCGCCTCATTATAAGAGGAATAGTTGAAACACAATTGGACAGGCGATCACCTTCAGCTTTAGCTTGAAACTTAATATCGGAACTTCCGATTCGGAATATCGGAACTTGAACTTCCTTCCGAAAGTTCCGATTCGGAAGGCTCGATTCATTATCGATTGATAACCGAAATCTTCAGGCCGACGATTTCCACTCGGGACTCTCGCTTCCAGCATACGATAGGGCAGCGTGAGGCAGTGTCCTTCAAGGATGCCAAGATGATCAACCTGAGATACTGCGATCGTAAGCCGGTTGTTGTGATTTGTCAAAGAAATTGTGCTGCGAAAGGATTCAACTGGCCATTCGGTAGATGTGGAATATCTATTGGTAGGTCAAAGAGTACATGAAAATGTTCAGGAGTCTGCACCCGGAAGCTCAACTGCAAGAACGGAGGTTACACCGATCCCAATAACTGTGGAAAGGTATATTTATCAAATATTGTTAATTATTTCTTTTAAATAGTGTGCTCACAGAGATCTTAGATAATATTGTTTTGGAGAGGTGGACTACATCAAATTGCAATAGAGATCTATCGGAGCGTAAAAAGACAATATGAAACATATCTCGAAAATCAGCCTTCCCTAATCAATATTGCGATGAAAACTCAACAGCTTCTCTTTGAATATCTCAAAATTATTGTAATAAGAAATTTTGAAAAGTGCATTATTCCAGTGCAAGTGCCCTGCAGGCTACGGCGGCACATACTGTGATCAAGTGCAGCGAAGTGATGATTACATATCTTAATTAATTGATTACATACCTAATTAATTAATTAATCAAATAATTAATCATCAGCCTCGTGCGGCGGCGAAATTCTCGCCTCTTCCTACCAGACGTCGCTCGTATCGGGCAATGTCTACGCGGGAACGCACTGCGTTTGGAGAATTAGGGTGAGCGATTTGTTGTTGTTTTTATGATTTCGAAATGGTTCAGAGATCTAGAATAGTGCTGCTTTACTGCCTCTGCAATAGAAGAATACGATATTATGTCGTTATTGTTATTGTTATTATTATTGTTTTTCTCAGTCGCCCGCTGGCCAGAAGCTCGAGTTAGACGTGCAAAAGGTCAATTTCGTGTGCCGTGAGACGTGCTCGAGCTACGTAGAGATCAAGTATGGAATCAATAAGGAGACTGTCGGTGAGTAGAGAAATCTGAGATCAGCCAATGGAAATAGTAGTTATGGAGCTTAGAAGAGCATGCTACTAGTGGTTGAAATGTGTTTCATTGTGCGCTGAAATATAATCGAGTTTGGCGAGTAATGCTGAATGCCCATTGCCCGTTGGAAAAAAAACAAACCAAACAAGAAAAGGTTAAACAAAAAAATTGCGATTAGAAGCATCTATCAAATCCGACTTCACCTATCCAATCGCTAATAAGAAGCATATCGATCTTTTATTGCGATGAATTGACTAATTCTTCTTAGGAATCCCCGCATGAGCGATAAATAAATGATTGTTATACTATCATTATGCGTAGCTCGTCCTTACAGGAGATCCTGCAAACTATATTTCAAGAAGTGGGTGAAATAAATGTATGTGTGAGCGCATAAGCAACGAGTATAATGCACTGATTATTCAATGTGTTACCATGACAACAAATAGGGAAGGTTGAATGGAGCGAAGCTGGTTGAAATGGCAAACTAAGCCGTGCCGTCGATGTGGGCTGGGCTTAGGGATTGCTACGCAAGAAATTATTATATTTCTTTCTGCATCCAGTATGCTCTCTCAGCGGTCAGACCGAAGAGAGAGTGTGTGGAACTGAAGAGACTAATTTTTTGCCGAGCCAACCCTTGTTGTGTTTCATCGTTTGTTCATATTCAGTACGATTGAAGGCCATATGTTGAGGTTGCCGATATAAATGGAAAAAATATTTTTAAAAAACTAAATGGCTAGCAGGGAGATAAATCATGATTGCAGGCGCCCGTCTGTGCTGCGAGCAACAGAAGACGAAAATCCTTGCTGAGAACGGCGAAGTGATCATCATTTTTAAGGTGAATTCAAGTCCTTCCGCTGGTAATTGCACGGATAAGTGATGTGTGAAACTGGGATGATCATGGTTGAGCGCGTTATCACGGGGTAGATTATTCGTAGCGATTTAATTGGAAATAGTACTTCATGTATATTTTACTCTCAGCGGAACGAGAAGACACAATCGTTAGCTACTTTAGACCTTCTTTAGATGAGAGCACAAGACAGGGGGAGACCCAAACAGTGCAAGAGAAGACGGGGGTCACGCTGCAGAGTTCCGCTGTTTAGCGTCTATTTGGCAAATCTATATTGTTGCAGGGCGAGACTGGTCTCCAGCCGGGCTACCTCGGATTCGAGCTCAAGTACAGATACTGTATGTGCAAACTACCGTACCCTCCATTGAGTCAAGCATTACATACTGATCCAAGTTTGAATTAAGTAGCAAATATCGATCGATCGGCAGATGGTTCTGCAACGACCACCACGCCTCAGCCCACAACGACTACGGTAGCCACGACTACTACCACTCGATATGTACCGCCGACGACTACGGTAATTATCGATTGATGAATGACTTTTTTCTTTTGTTTATTGAAATTTTGCGTGATCTCTTTGTTTTTGTTTTCATCTACTTTGTATGTCAATGTTTGAATTGAATTTGTGCGTGTATTTTCTTTTTTTAACATTTTAAAAATTTTTTTCAATTATATTGAACATGCTTGCTTTCCTCACAAACCAATCTGCTTGCTTTTCAATGCACGCTCGAGTGATCTTTGATTGTTGTTTCCATGCTACCGTAACTCCAAGCTTACCGTAACCCTCTCGCAGGCTACCTGGCGGCTGGCTACTGCAGAGGCTCGATTCTCTAAGGGATACAAGAAACTGACCAGGAGTTCATATCGAGGACTGCCTACCAAAGTCCCGCGTGTTTGGAAGATGGCCACCGTATCTGTAGAAGAGACGACTGAAAGTTGGAGGAAGAGAGAGAAGAAGAGAGGAAGAGGAAGACATTGCAAGTACTGCAAAAGGAGAAGATATTATAAGAGGAGATACGATTATGATTCGTACTATGAGGATTCTGATGAGGAAGAGTACAGTGAAGAGGACAGAGAAGGGGAAGAGGTACGGCAGTAAGCTTGCTAGGAGCCATAACCAACCAGCTTTCTAATCGCATTCTGCAGAGTGCCGAGGCTACCACGCCCGAACCCCAACCAATCCTGGAAGTTCTTGGTACCGAAGCGCCTGAGGAGGCCACCGAGGCTCCCGAGGCTACCACGCTAGAGCCCGAACCAGAATTGATCGAAGAAGGGCAAGGAGAGATGGGGGTGGTGCTGCCTCGGGTGGTGATGCCAAGTACCACTGAGGGACCAGAAGGGTACCGAGTGACGCCAGGCACCGGTGTCGAGGAGATTGGGGAAGGGATGGCGATGATCGAAGAGATTGGAGGAGAGGAGGAGGTGGTAAGAGCTTGCACGAAATAGTTTTAGTCGACATATCACATTGCTCAGTAGCTCTGCCTAATCCTCGCCTGACCGCATTCATGTCGTTCTTACAATTTTATATTTTTAGTGATGAAAACGCAACTCACCCATATCAAAATCTCGCAGTATCTCTAGTAGATACAATACCTGTGAAAAATATCGATCCTTGTCTTATGATCTGTTCAACAAGCAATCTTTACTGCTACAAACAGCTATGTTAAAGAACATAATCCAGTATATTTTGCTACTATCAACAAGCTAGTCCGAAATTCGATCTTAGACTATACCCATTCTAGACCCGCGTTGCCGCCATCGGTTTCTGGTCTCAGTGGTCAGAGTGGAGTCGGTGCTCGGAGCCATGCGGAGGATGTGGAAAGAGAAGAAGAGTAAGGGTGTGTCTGGGAGGAGAAGACGGATGCGCGTGAGTTGTTTTTTTGTTGAAAATTAAGTACTGTATCTTTGATGTTTTTCCTAAATTTGTTGATAAACCAATGATAAATTTAAAAATGTATTTTAATATGCTTCATTATGAAAGTAAAAATGGAAATTTTCGGATGAAATTGTTGAGACCATCCCCCTGGGTTCAATAACAACAATACATCAATATTTCCAGGGGATTCACCGAGCAGGTCCAGCCGTGCAACTCGCATGTTTGCATTGGCGGCAAGAGAGGTGAGCGAAAATTCTAATCTGAATCACCTCTATCTAATCAATTCTCCATCGACGATTAGAGCACAAATTTCGCATTTTCGAAAGAATTTTCATGGAAAATCTTCATTCGGCGCGTCTTGCAGGTCAAATCAGTGAGAGAATGCGCAGAATCGCGCAGAAAGTCAATTCTGCCGAAGCCATCCCTAGATCATACTGTGTGCTTCACCTTAAAATATAGCAATTATACGTAATAAGGTTAATTAATTAATTGCAGGTCACGTCTGTAGCGGCCGCGTGCTCATCCCATGCGAACTCGCCCAGAAGCTGCATTTCGGCACCGCGCAACAGCAGGTTACTAATTAATTAAATTAATTAATGTATAATTAATATTTCCTATATCTGGTATGACTTCATGCCTATGATAATTACGGGAAATGTAAAATTCAGGATTCACCCGGTCTTCCTGGTATCCCACCGCTCAGCCTGTCCAAGCCGCCTCCCCTTCGGTAGGTCGAGTAGTCCATTTGGTGAATAGATAATTTCGAACTCTTCCATCAATAAAACCGGAAAAAATATCGAGGAGGGCACTAATCATTCGCTACGATGCTTCTCGTTTTCTCAGTGGTCCTGCCGGTCCCTCCGCCCTCCTTCCCATTCCCCGCATTGCCCCGGAAGCACAGCCACCTGCAGCGGATGCCTATCAGACTGGTGAATTTTAAAAATAACTAACTATCATAATTGACATATGATAATTTACTACATATTTTTTTTGTAGATTTTGTAGATTTCTTAAATTTGAAAATACTCGAACGTGTTTCATAACTGGCATATTGCTGGATAAAAATGAGGAAAATTAATGAACATTTGGCAAATCCTATCAGTAAAAGATATCGTTACTAATCAATAATTGGCAGGCCCCCCTGCTTCCGCTCACGCTCCGGGAGTCTCATCTCCCTACGGCTTCGCCACTCCAGCTCAGCTGCGCGCCAAACGAGCTACCGGCCTGACAGGTGCCTCGCACGTTTCTCTGAAAACATCGACAACACCCTATTGAGAATTGAAAAGGAAAGTGCACGACAGCGCGTTGCTCCGCCCCTTACACGTTGCAGCGCACTTGTCTTCGAAACTTTCGATTGGAGCACGTTGAGAGTGTGAAATGAAAGTGCGCTGCATTGCAGGCTCATCGCTGCCCACTTCGATTACCCACACGGGCCCCAGAAGTAGACGACAGGCGAACAACTCGCAGCTGTGCGAGAAGTGAGAACCGGGAATTCAGAGCCGGGAAACGGGAACCGGAAAATGGAACCATTCCGCTTATTTCGCATCATGAAAAATTGTGCAAAAAAAATTGTGCTTTTTTCGAAAAGTACAAAAAAGTATGTAAAAGAGATGAGATTTTCTTTTCAGGCGTTTCTCATACTTCTGCCCCTCTCGACTGCTGACGATCCACATTGATTGGCTAACGGCGAGAGATTACCCCGCCCATTATGACAGGTAATTTACTTGTGTTCTTGTTCAAATCTTTCTCCACCATGCATACCTCAGAATAATATTTTTTTTCTGATAAGGTAATTACGATATGGATGAAGACAGTTTTTACATAATAATTGTTCAGAAATGAAATAAAATTATCAGAGACAAGGAACTTTTCAAAAAAATCATTCCTTCTCAGTCCTCAATGCTGCACGGGCTACTACGCGAGCGACGGCAAGTGCATCAAGAATGAGTGAGGGTCCCGAAGCGATGTATAGGTTACGGTATCTACTGAGCTATCGACACAGTACCGAGTTGTTTTAGCATCTCATCACTTTGCTTCCGTTTCTGTAGACAATCAATGACTCGCTGAAAAAATACAAGGTCTTTCAAGTTTTAATGTAGAACTGTTTTCGTGTTGTTTGTGATCTAATAATAATGATAATAATAATTTGTAATAATTATTATTTTGTAAGAATAATTATTTGTAATAATTATTGTCTTGTAAGAATAATAATTTTAATAATTATTAATGATAAATAATTTGCTCTCGTAAAATGATCATTTCGAATTTTTACGGTGTTTTTTCTGACATACAATTGTTCATAGCATCATAGCAAGTTCGCAAATTCATCACCAACATGTCAATTCTAAAATCGATTCATATTGAACTAGAAATTCCTCTCTAAAACAAAGCGGAAACTTGATTGGAAGTCATAATTAATCAATGCAGTTTGGCCATTACAAATTGTTATCATCTCTCTCCCTCTCTCTAAGAGCAGCTTTTCATTTTCAAGGCAAAGGGAGAATGTCGAAATATAACTGAATACGAGGATCCAGCACGACAGTGGGAGCACATAAACTTAAGAAATGGAATAAAATAATAATTAGTGTATATAAATAAATCGCAGTAATATACGGACACTTGACATACCATTGAATGATGTCTTACGATAATATATCATGCATTTTTGGATATTCATCTTTTCAAGATTATTCATACATTTCGCGGAGAATGAGAGAGATTTAGTGATGACAAATTATTTTAAGAGGGCGATGAAGAAAAAAATAGAGAGTAAAAGAAGAAATGTGAGGTGAGAAACGATAGAAGAGAGAGGGAGCTGATAAATAGGGGATTCAAATCGTCAAATTTCCCACTTGAAGGAGGAAGTATTCACACAATACTTTCTTTTGCAAGACCGGTACTAACAATGAAGAATAATGAATTGGAATGCTGAGAGCATAGTTTCCATGACGTCTAGCTTGGCTACCTGCCAAAACACCATGAACCGGGGATAGAATAGCTTTCGTGATTATCATAGGGATTGTTTATGGCGGAATGAAGGTCTTTCCTGTTCCATTAATCCGATACTAGACACTCATATTATATTCCGATGACATATGCAAAGTATTGTCCGCACAATTCTTACAAGTGACTAATTTACTAATTTCAATTTCTAAAATCACAAAAAGTTAACTTATTCATTAATTTGAATTTCTATGATAAAATTTAAAAAATACTGCGCTTTTTCTCTACATTTTACTTTTTGCTTTCATTTCGCGTTTCTTCTATCAACATTTTCTTTGCTTCATTATCCCCCTTATCTCCCGAAATTATGACTCATCACAGAACCAATCTCTCCTCGTGGAATGCATGAATAATATAGAAAAGATATATAATCTCTAGAAAAAAAAGATATGACATCAGATGCCAACAATATTTGGAATGTCAAGTTTCCTTATAAAAATGTGATGAATTGTTGATTAATTGTCTCTGCATTTGCTTCCATGATTGTTTTATTTATACACATTTAATGAAAGTCCAAGTAATGAAAATCACAGGGATGGGGCTTCTCCGTCTTCTCGCGCTCGGTCTCGCCATCTTCTCAGTTTCCACGGCGATCTGGTGTTATACGGGAGATAATTCTCCAGAGTATCTAGAAGATAAGGTTGTTACTATTTTAGCAATGTTCTTGCGAGATTATTATTGATGACGTTTCAGGTTGCAAGGGACTGCTCTCACGAGACTGTGAATGCAAGCGACTATTGCCTAGCGCTCGTCAGACGTCGCGATAACACAAAGTGGTTGAAGTGTGCCAGATCTTTTGAATGCGACATATCGAAGGAAGTGAGTATTATGGAAAACACAAACAGCAGAAAGTCACTCAGAGAAATTAAGTTTATCAATCGATTTAACGATATGAAATACATGCAAAGTCAATTGATTTTCGTATTCATTGAAAACAAATTCGAGTCAAATTCAAAATATCGATGAGGGGTCACTGAATATTATTTCTTTACATTTTTTAAACAAATTTCGTTGAACTCAGTAGTAGTAGTTTTTTTTAAATATATTAACACTAACTCACAAATTGTATTTTTATTTTCGTTAATCTTTGCGCAGGAATACGATAGACTTAAAAAATTTGTATTGAAATGAAATGCTTTTCCTTAACTTTTTGACAAATATTTGCCAATTATATATTGTGGAAAAATTATACCACACCTCACTTTTACGAAGTCTAGTAACTATGTATATTGCAGAATGGGTGGGCGATGGATGAATTTGGATACAAACGTCTCTGCTGTAAAGGAACTGCAACGACGTGTTGGATTCGCCATTTCTTCCTAACTAAACGTCCGTAATGGAGGCAACTGAGGCTGCAAGTATCACACAAACCACCGTGGCTAACAATGTCTCCATTGACTTATATTCCGAATCTCTTTGTATTTATAATAATGATAAATTAAAACGCGTTCAATGGGACGAAGAATGGGACGACCCACTGCAGGGGGTATCACAAGGATCTCAAAATCATCGTATCGACTTGATATTTGCAGGGTGTCATGCCTATGGATATGGTATGCTCCCATATGATTTTTGTGTACCTAGCTCAACATTTTGACCTACCAAATTTGAAAAATTAAACCAATATTCATGGACATGTTATATACCATTCGAAAGAGCATGAAAAGTTATTCCAAAAGCTATGTTTTCGTAAGGATTGGCGCATGTTCGCACGAGATATTGTATGAAAAGTGCATTTCAAGCAGTTTTCGAGATGGGAGACAATGATGGGGGACGTGTTTCGGGGCTCACGAGTAGTAGATGCAGATTTTTACTCTCTATCGACGTACTAAGTTTCATTTTACGAAACTTGTCCCCCAAAAATGTCGTTCTGCGGCTTTTATATCACGCATTCATCGACCAGGGTTCAAATCCTACTCGATGCATGATGTTTTGCCGACTTTTTTTCTTACAAATCAATCATTTTTGAGTTTATTCCCAATTTTAAGCTACTTGTTGTTCGTTTTAAACACATTAATTTTTTTAAATATTTTTCCCGAGTCTACCATTCCACTCCAATATTCCGCATTCCTTGGTTCATCGATGGATTTCAGATAACTAATACCTCGTACTAACCATTAATTGAAACACTAGCTCAGTTACTATTAGTCTGAGCAGTTACCCCAACGAATCGCATTTACAAAACATTTATCTTTCAAATGTTAACTGTGATGATCATCTTCGTCAGGCTCGTACTCGCCTTCTGGGAAAATATCATTATTTTGATGATCATGATCGTCAAGGAACTCGAAATCGGGATCGTTCAAAAGAGTGTTTCGTTTGAAAACCTCTTCTGAAAAGATCTCGAATCAGCCATCGAGATCGAACAAGTCGTGAAGAGACTCGTTGACAGTCTGGGCAATGAGATCTCCGAGATCAATGAGATCCGAAAGGTATCCAGTGTCCGATAAAATGAGGTTTAGCATCTAAATTAAACAATTTAATATGTTTCACTCATCTATTTTCTTTGTACACAAGCGACTTTTTTGCGATTCTGTTTCGACTGAAAACTCAACAACAAATAAAAAATGATTAGAGGTCGTCGAGGCAAGCGACAGGCGCAGCCAACTGCTGATTCCTTCTGGAGAACCCTCCTCGTTCCATACTTCTTTGGTTTCCAGGACTGTGAGTTTATCTATTTTCCATTTCCCGGTCCTGGCTTACTCCTTCAGATCTGACAATGATATTTACTGTATCCAACCCTCGCGCTATATTGCACACCAGGAAGTGATATTCCAATACGTTTGCTATCTACTGTCCCTGTTCCTTTTTCGCTTGATCCAGTTCACTCTAATTCTAAGATTTAGTAAGGGCGCTTTAACTTTTTTTTGGTTCGAAACGTGCAGAATCGCTCCATTTTGAGCTTCCGAGAGCACCCTAATTGTCGAGCCCGCTTCGAATGATGGACTAAGTCTCTCCATTTTGACCTTTCTCTAGACCAGGCTAGATGAGCGCGCGAAGTGAACGAGAAGTTTCCCTGATCAGACAGGCCGAGAGAGCACGCGATTTCGTGAGAGTCAGACGATTAGACAGAGCGAGAGAGTGTATGATTTCGAGAGAGTCAGACGAATGAACAAAAAAGGGTAGAACAGTAGATGAGCGTGCGCGATAGGCTGCACTAATCGAATTAAAGAAGTACTTGGTCAAAAAAGGAAGTGAGACGTCTGAGGAAGTCGACTAGTGGGTCAGAGAACATCGGGGTCGAGGCAGGTCGAGGAGAGGATTTCCGCCCCTCGAAAAAAAAAGAGCGGAAGCTGCGATTGACCTAACCCTATCAGGGCGTACCCCTAATATGAAGTTAAGGGTATAGATTAGACTAAAAGTAGGAAGAGTTGTCCTAATATCGAAGAAGTGCTTGATGTAATCAGCTTCGGTTCACTAAAATTTGAACACGAACAGTTCGCAAGCCGATTTTCGAAGGCTAAGTGATCTCTGGTCATTCCTTTTCCTTCGAACCCACGAAATAATTGTGAAAAAAGAGAGATGAACCTGAACAGTCATTTTCTCGCTCGCCTTAAGCCTACAAATACGTGACAATTCGCGCTTGCTGACCCTGAACAGGAGAGAGATGACTCTCTAATTCTGCATGCTCTCTCGCCAGTCAGACAGTGCTAGAGAGTGTGTGAAAGTGAGAGAGCATCGCTTGTAAATCGCCGCGCGCCTCGAAAGCCAAGATAAAAAGGGCGACCCACATCGACTCGTGTAATCCCCAGACACTTTCGGGAGTTCGCAAACGGATTTAGTGGAATTTGAGTGAACCCTGGTCACGAAGATCTAGATCTTGAGGATCTCGAAGGGATTTATTTATTTACTTGAGTGATTTATTTAAAGGACTAACATCAAACCTAGCGAGCACAGCCTGACAACGCAGATTAGCAATAAAGCATTTTCTAAATTCCTATTCCGAAATATCAATTCGGCGGGGAGTTATGTTTTAACGGGTTAGCTTTCAATTGGCCTCCTTCAAACTTAGAAATGTAATTTCGAAAATGCAATTTCAGTGACCTGGCAGAATCTGATCCGGTCTGCCCTGAGGCACGTTGAGTCGGAGACTTGCATCAGATTTTCAGAGAATGGACCGGGACCAGACAAGTTGATGTACATTCGGTGAGTTGGAAAGGGAAAAGTCGGATTTCGAAATACTATGTTTAAAATTTTTCTGCTAATCGTGCTGCACGGGATTGAGAATGCAATATTCCAGTGATACAAGAAGAGATCATGAAACTTATCTGAATGGAATGATACAATATTAATTTTTTTTAATTGAAAACAATTCAGTGGTTCGGGCTGCTGGTCGAACGTGGGCCGCATCGGAGGAACGCAGCAGGTTTCGATCGGATACGGATGTGATGCGGTTAGAGAATCATCGATTTTTATTTTTAAAATTTCTAATTTGATGCACTGATAAGCAGAGTTCTTCGAATCTTTGCTCAACGACTGTGAAAAAAACACGTTGAAAAAATGTTTCGTAAACATTATCTGAATGCTGCAATTTCCAGATGGGAATCGTCGCCCACGAGACACTGCACGCTCTGGGTCTGTGGCACGAGCAATCGCGAACTGACCGAGACTCGCACATCTTCATCAATCCTTCGGCGATTATCAGGGTACGGTACCTGAATTATTGTACCTGCTCACTTACTCGATCTATCACAAACTGATCCTATTTCAGGGCACGGAAGGAAACTTCCAGAAGCGTACTCCTCAGACGTCTGACAACAGGAACCAGCCGTACGATCTCGGATCAGTTATGCACTACTCGCCCAAGTCCTTCACCAATAACTACAACACGTAAGGATATGTTGTTGCATTTTTTCTTCTGTCCACCCTCCATACATTGAAAAAAATCATCAACCTCGAGGTTATAAGATAGGCTGAAACACAATTGCAACAGGCGATCAGGTTCAGGTTTAGCTTATAACGGAATATCTGAAGGATCGATTCATTATCGATATACCGTAATCTTCAGGCCGACGAGTTCCACTCGGGACTCTCGCTTCCAGCATACGATCGGGCAGCGAGAGGCAGTGTCCTTCAAGGATGCCAAGATGATCAATCTGCGATATTGCGACCGTAAGCCGTTCATTGTGATTTGTAAGCGAAATTGCACCAAAGGATGTTGATTGTAACTGGTCATAAAATGCAATTTAGATATGGAATACCGATTGGTACCTCAATTAGGATATTGTAGGAGTCTGCACCCGCAAGCTCAACTGCAAAAACGGTGGCTACACCGACCCCAATAACTGCGGAAAGGTATATTTTCAAATGTTGTTAATATTTTTTAAACCTTCTATGCTCACAGAGATATTAGATAATCATTTTTTGGAAGAGTTAGCAAACACTCTATTGAAATGGCGATCTCTCTTGGCATAAATTGATTATTTGAAACGTATCTCGAACTTCAACCTTCATTAGTCAATCTTGCGATACAACTCAACAGCTTCTTTTCTCTCTGAATTTCTGAAAATGTGATAATAAATAATTTTAAAAGTGCCTAATTCCAGTGCAAGTGCCCTGCAGGCTACGGCGGCACCTACTGTGATCAAGTGCAGCGAAGTGCGATCTTAATTAATTGATTACTTAACTAAATTAATTAATTAATCAATATTCAGCTTCGTGCGGGGGTGAAATCCTAGCATCTTCCTACCAGACATCGCTCGTCTCCGGTAATGTCTACGCTGGCACCCACTGCATCTGGCGAATTAGGGTGAGCGATTAGTTGTTGTTTTTATTATTATTTCGAAATGGATCAGAGATCAAGAATAGTGCTGCTTTCCTGCCATTAAAATGCTATTGAAGAATACGATTTTATGTTGTTGTTATTGTTATTATTTTTAGTCTCCCGCGGGGCAGAAGCTCGAGTTGGACGTGCAAAAGGTGAACTTCGTGTGTCGCGAGACGTGCTCGAGTTACGTCGAGATCAAGTATGGCACGAACAAGGAGACTGTCGGTGAGTGGAAAGACCAAGAAATGGAAATATCAGGTTGTAACATAAGTTTTTCGATCTCTTACGCATTCTAACCTCAGAAATTCTTCGAATTAATTTAATCTCAATTTCGTTATTCATAATCAGTGAGGGCCTTCGTACCCTTTCTTACGCGCTTTACTTAAATCCTGTCAAGACAGTTAGAGAGGCACAGTAGTCAGACAAAGTTGTAGTGAGAACAGGATTACAAATCATTTTCGCACCCCAGGACTTCTTGAAAAGGAGGAATTATGTCGATTTGGTGTGATATTCGTAAAGTACAATATATGGGTATAATTTTGAACCATCCACGGATAATGACAAACTAAAAGCTTTCTAGAAAGTTAGACGAGTTTGTGTAATGTGGATGGTAGGTGACGGTTGGGAAAACTTTTGCTAGCAGAATTTTCTTCTCAATAGATGTGGAGATCCAAATAGTTGTGAAATATAATTCACCCAAGGTGTTCAGTATACATTTACCGTTTGGGGTCTATCGGGTTCTGTTGAGATAAGTAGCTCCATATAGAACGATGGTGTGTAAATAAAACTACTGAAATTGGCACTTTGTTGAAATTTCTACCTCACACATACGTTCAATATCTGATTTATTGTGATCATCCGAACCAACCACCATTCCCTTACCATTATGTATTCGGGATAATTTTAGAAATCAATAGCTTTTGAATGACAATCATGAATTCAAAAACACATAAACTTGCATTTTTGGCAAAATTTTCACAAAATGAATTAATGAAAATTTCAAATTTCCCGCATGTAGAGTACTATTTGCCTCGCCGGTTCATGAGAAATTAGACCCTCATGAGTGGTAATTAGAACGCACTTACGATAGTCACTGTTGTTGTAATTTTGGATTCAGGAGACTTGGTCAAGTTGGCTAGGAATCAGCGGCTAACCTTAGATTCAGTGAACTATATCTTCGATTCCGCTCAACATAGCACCATATCTGGCATATATTTTGAAAGAGCATTCACGGGGCATATCATCATGCTGTTGGAGTTTGGTTTATTATTCGTATCTTCGAACTAGCACCCGGTCAAACAAATAAATAAAATTTGCATGAAATTCAAATCAGTTCATATCGATATTATTCGCATAGCCGGCATGGACAGTTCAGCTATACACTATAGTTAGAATGGGCATGCATACCCCAAACATATACTATGAGGTCAGGCAACGGGAATATTTGAGAAGTATCGTTCATGGAAATATTGTGAACCTCCGAAATGCGACAAAACTTATGTTACAACCCAATAGTAGTTATGGAGCTTAGAATAAGATACCACGAGAGGTTGAAATATGCTTCAGTGTGTGCTGATATTCAATTGGGTTTGACGAGTAATGCTGAATGCCCATTGCGCGTTGAAAAAAACAAACCAAACAAGAAAAGGTTAAACAAAAAAATGCGATCAGAAGGGGTACGAAATCGTTCTTGCAGGCGCCCGTCTGTGCTGCGAGCAGCAGAAGACGAAGATCACATCGGAGAACGGCGAAGTCATCATCATATTCAAGGTGAACTCAGTTCGGTACTCTGGGACTTACGAGGTAAAGCACCATGCTAAGAAATACAATAGTGTTATCTAGCACTTGTAAAGCTATTGGGGTGTCCGGAAAGTTCGTATAATTTTTTGTTTTTATTTTTTATTCAATGCTTTACAATTCTCAGTGACCAATGTATGCCCCCTTCTTTCTCACTACCTCCGTCCAGCGATTGGGCAGGGTCTCGATTCCTCTCTTCCAGAATGCGGGTTTCTTCGAGACCGCCCAGTTCACGAAAGCCCTCACAACTTCATCTCGATTCTTGAACTTCTTTCCTTTGCAGAAATCAGAGAGAGAGCGGAAGCAGTGGTAGTCGCATGGGGAGAGATCCGGGGAATACGGTGGATGGGGAATCCTCTCGATCTTCAGCTCGTCCATTTTCTTCTGGGTCATCTTCGCTCGATGTGGGCGAGCATTGTCCATCAGAAGAAGAATTTTGCCTTGGTTCAGGAGTCTGGGAGGGACTCTGATCGCGACATTGGCTACTGGCTAGTGATCCATCCATAGTGCACAACCCCTCTGTAATTCCCTCCTTTCCTACATCCGATCATTTTGGTATATCCTTCTCTATTGATTCTACTTGCATCCCTCCCGCTCAATCATTAGTCAGAGATTTCGCTCGCGCCAACTATGACCAACTCTCGTCCTTCCTCCTCACTTTCGATTGGTTTACAACATTTTCACAAGCACCTGACCCTGAAAACATGTATTCCAACTTTGTGTCTGTAGTCCACCACGCCATTGATCTTTTCGTACCGTATCACAGTCCTAAGCCTACTATCCATTCTTACCCCCTCATATTCAAAAGCTAATTAAACACCGAAATTCCTTGTTCTCGAAGTATCATTTACTCTCAATACGCCCTCAATACGAAAAGTGCAGTAGAGATCTATTATTTCAAATTAAAAAATGGAACCAATTTTGCGAACATAAAAAACTAAAAAACACTAAAGATCTCTACCGACACATCCGTTCTCTTACCCAGCCGAAGCCATCTGTCCCCAAACAACTTATTGATTCTTCTGGAACTATCGTAACTAGTACTTTAGACATAGCTAATGCCCTTGCATCCCGTTTTGCTTCCCACTTCACACTTGATGACGGATTATTACCATCCATTCCCTCTCACCCCTCTACCTCATATCTCACAAATGTATCTTTCTTCCCCCATGACGTGTATAAGGCTTTAAAGCAGCTCTCACCATCATGCTCTACGGGCCATGATAACATTCCTCAGATTGTCTTTCGTAAATGTGCACATTCCCTCTCCTTCCCCTTGTGTGATATCTTCAACATTAGTATGGAAACCGGAACTGTCCCATCACTATGTAAATTCTCACTCATTACCCCAATCCCCAAACCAAATAAGAATCCCCAGTCACCTGATTCTTATCGCCCTATCTCCATACTATCTCCTGCCTCTAAAACAATGGAACGCCTTGTCAAAAATAAGCTTGCCCCTTACCTCTACCGCTCCAATATCATTCCCAATTACCAACATGGTTTTCGATCCGGTGCATCTGTTCTTACCAACCTTTTAGATTGTGAAAATGACTGGACTCTAGCCCACTCCCGTAAAGAGCAAACTGATGTTATTTACCTTGATTTCTCTCGTGCATTCGACACCGTCCCCTTTCCTAAACTTCTCTCTAAATGCTTGCATTATGGTATCAACGGTAACCTTCTAAATTGGATCTCTGATTTTGTTACGGATAGGCTTTTCTCCGTAAGATTAGGTACTATCGTATCCAAGTCCTTCCCTGTCCTCTCCGGCGTACCGCAAGGATCTGTACTAGGGCCTATTCTATTCTCCCTTTATATATCGGATATAACACATGTCCTTGCTCCCTTCCCCGATGTGTGTGTAAAAGCATACGCGGATGACATTAAGATTTATGTTTCCTACACCAATAACACTAAAGCCTCTCGCACTTCCCAATTACAGTATGCTCTAGATGCCATCTACTCGTGGACTGTATCCAATCAATTGTCTCTTTCGGAATCTAAATGCACTCATCTTCACATTGGTTCCTCACCCGCTCCCCAATATCTCATTAATAGCGTTGTCCTCGAGCAAGTCTCCCAACAACGTGATCTAGGTGTACAAGTACTTCCCACCCTTAATAGCTCTGCCAGTATTGATGATCGTGTCCAGAAAGCCACTTCTGTCATGCATATTATGCTTCGTTCAGTAACAGTTAATAACCCCTCTATCCTTATCAAATGCTTTAAAACATATGTTCTCCTTCACATTGAATTCGCTTGCCCTTTCTGGAACCCTCATATTAAAAAACAGAGTCAGAAGCTTGAGAAAATCCAAGAAAAATTCACTCGTATTCTATACTATCGGTGTTTTCCGTCTCCGTCATATCCTCTTGGTCTACCATCCTATTCTCAACGTCTGTCTTTCCTGGGTCTTCAAGCGCTTTTTGAGAGGAGAGTCACTTATAACAAACTTTCTGAGAGAATCAACATATTTCTTCAGCGACTTGGCACTGGCCGATAATTATAATTCCTACTGACGTCGCCAATTGGTCGGTCTCCACGAGGGAAATCGACGAGCATCGCCAGATTTTCGATCCGCATCCGCGCGGTCGCGGGCGCGGATATCGAAAAATTAACTACGGTAGCTTCGAAATTTTTATATCGACTCCAATCACTGCGGCGGTAGGGGCGCTGCATTCCTTGACAAATTCTAAGACTTTTTTACTCCGGAGAGTTTTTCGATCAGATTCCATCTAAGGCCGGAAATCGATAATTCCACTTTTCTTTCGTACATGAAAGCAGTTCCCCAGAAATTTTTCAAGAACTCCCCTAAATATTATTCGTGATCTAGCTTCTACTTGAATCGATACCTACTCCCGTAGAACAGCGCGATTTAACTAGACGCGTTAGTTGGTCAAAATGAATTATGGTGTAATTTTTGGGTTACTGCAGGTGAGTGCACAAGTTGGACGACTTTTCCCAATTGGTGTAGGATAGCTTCAAATTGATTTTCAGACCATTTAACACCTGTTGGGAAATGTCGCCCTAACTTCGCACTCGCATACCGTAACCCAAAAATTACACCATAATTCATTCAAAATTGATTTTGACCAACTTACGCGTCTTGTTGAATCGCGCTGTTCTACGGGAGAATGTATCGAGTCAAGCAGAAGCTAGATCACCAATAATATTTAGGGGAGTTCTTGAAAAATTTCTGGGGAACTGCTTTCATGTACGAACTAAAAGTGGAATTATCGATTTCAGGCGTTAGATGGAATCTGATCGAAAAACTCTCCGGAGTAAAAAAGTCTTAGAATTTGTCGAGGGATGCAGCGCCCCTACCGCCGCAGTCATAGGAGTCGCTTTTAAAATTTCGAAGCTACCGTAGTTAGTTTTTGAAATTCCGCGCCCCGCCCGCGCGGATGCGGATCGACATTCTGCCGATGCTCGTCGGTTTCCCTCGTGGAGGCCGACCTACTGGTGAAGTTAGCAGGAATTGGAATTTTCGGTCAGTGCCAAGTCTATTCCGATTATCTCAGATAGTGTGTTTTATGATTTAGTCCTGGCCCGATTATGTATGGAGACACCATACTCGATAGAAGTAATTTTTTCCTGTTTGCTCCCCTAAGAGAAAGGACCAACAACTTTGGAATCCATATTGAGAAAACCAAATCGACACCTCGATACCACTGTTTTTCTCGTAGAGTTTCTAGGATTTTAAACGCTCTTCCTACCCATGTATTGTCATCTCCCAGCATCCCTGTTTACAAAAAGAGATTAAGAGCTCTTCAATTTGATTTTAGTAAATATATTTTCCAATAGTACTTCCCTCCACTACTTCCCATTCCCATTCCCATAGTCCCCATACCTCCACCCTTCATCCTCGCCCCCTCCCCCTATTTAGAGATCTTCTGACGCTGGATCTCGGAGCAGAGTCTACCTGGTCTACATCGAGTGCCCCCTCCTCGATAAAACTCCCCATCAGACCAGACGAAGACAGATGAGACCAGCCGATTGGATCTTCTCATTTTACGATTGCACCTCCATCCCCCCATCCCCCACATTCCTCCCTTCTTATCGTATCCCTTCCTTCATATTTCTTCCTCAGTGTGAGGAGAGTCAACACTCTTGTATCACAACGCTTAAGTAATTATTCGTCTTCCGTTGCGCCGCCGAGCGTAGATAAAATATATAATATATACATCTTCCAGTTGTTCAGAGAAGAGCTCGGCATTGATGCTGGTGCCAGGAGCGAGGATCTCCCAGTAGATGGGACCGAGCACTGAGAAGAAGAAACAGAGGAGTTCCTTCTTTCCGTGCTCTTCCTTCTTCGGGACGGGCGTGGGCTTCTCATCTGCATCCACCCATTGCAGTCTCCTCACAGAGTTATCGTACGTGATCCACTTCTCATCTGTAGCGATGATGGAATTGACCCATCGAAGATTGGATCTACGATGGAGTAATTCCCGACAGACTTGAACACGATTTTTCAGCTGTTCGGGGGAGAGGTCATGGGGAATCACTTGTGGGAGTTTCGGCTTCTTCCCAGATCGATGGAGGATATCGGACACCGTTGATCTGGGAGTACCAGTATCCTTCTTCAACTCACGCACGCACACTGGCCATCACACTGGTCACTCACGCACACTGGCCATGGGCTTGCGCTTCAGTGTGCGGAGAACGAGAGGCTGATCGAGGGAGGGAGGGCGTCCAGAGCGGGGTTGATCATCGAGACCAAACTCCCCTTTCTTGAAGCGGGAGAACCACTTATAGCAGAAGGGTATGGAGGGGGCGTCAGCTCCTTCCGACTGGGCCAGGGCAGAGTGGGCCTCCTTCACGGATCGGCCAAGACGGTAGTAATGAAGTAAAACTGCTCGGAGGTAGAGATGGGAGTCCATCACAAGAATCAATGTAGCAACTAGGAGACTGATTAAATCCTCTCACTACTCAACGTCCCTTCATTCCAGACGTTTCTCGTACTACTGCCCCTCTCGACTGCTCACTATCCACATTGATTGGCTAACGGCGAGAGATTACCCTGCCCATTATGACAGGTAATTTACTTATATTCTTTTGCATAACCTTCTCAATCATGAAAATAATATAAATCCAACTGACAATAAGATTAACGATAGGAATGAAAACATTTTTTTTTGTTATGAACACATTGCAGAAATACAACTATTGTAGATTTGAAGAAATATCGACTCTTTAAAAATATTGTTTTCAGCCCTCAATGCTGCACGGGCTACCACGCGAGCGACGGCAAGTGCATCAAGAACGAGTGAGGGTCCCAAACGATGAGTAGGTTACGGTATCTACTGAGTTATCGATACAGTACCGAGTTCTTTCTAGTATCTGATTCCTTTGCTTCCGTTCCTGTAGACAATCAATGACTCGCTGAAATCAAAAATACAAGGTCTCTCAAGTTTTAATTTAGAATTGTTTTTCGTGTTGTTTGTGATCTAATAATAATTTGTAATAATAATAATAATAGTAATAATTATTGATGATAAAGCATTTGTTCTCATAAAACAAACGAAATAGACTGGTACAAACTGTGAGCTGGAGGTGTATGCATACATCATCCTGTCACTAAGCATTCTCAATGTATCATTTTCAGAAATTTCAATATCAAATTGACCCCTTGTCCACTCTAACTGCCCATTGTCTCCCTTCCTCCTCTCTTCTCCCCCATTCTCTCCTCATTTCCTCCCAATGTTTCTCCACCGGGCGGTTCTCCCCCTCTTTCTTCTCCTTCTCTCGTGAATCACGAGTCCTGATCAGTGAGAAAAAGGCAGGGGACCCGAATTTAACTACGGGATCCTATCTAAGGAAGTAGGGAGAAGGCTGTCACTGCGTTCCCGATATGGAAGATCATGTTTCGAACTCATTTTCGTCGCTGTGATTGGGGGGGGGGGGGGTATAATAGTTGAACTGAATAGTCTAGAGATCGAAATTTGAGATAGTCGTCTCTTCATTTTGTGCACTCTCTCACCGCTCGACCGGTCTAGAGAGTGTGCCAAATGAAGAGACGACTATCTCATATTTCGAACTCTAGTATATTCCCCATCCGATCGATTACAACACGTGGAAGAATGCAGGAGAGTAAGCGTAAGCACTTTTTTGCATACGCATTTTTTTGCGTTTGCACAAGCGGGTATACGAGAAACAGCATCTGACACAGTTCACGCAGCGGACGAAAGCAGTGTCAGCAAAAGCACAAAATTCGCAGTGACAGCAAGGTAAATTCAAGTTTGTTAGCATTTTTACGAGCATAATGTGAAAATAATAATATCTTCGTATGTACTGTCGAAATTTTGTAGAAACCGTTTCGTCTCAAAAATTAGTGTCCGCACAAATACAATCCAAAATAGTGTGACGATTCTAGATTAATCATTCACTACATTGTGGTGGGATTCCGAAGCGAAGAGGAACCCTTCCCAGGCAGCTTCCTCCGTGAAACGGGAAAGAGAACAAGTGGTGTCCGAGAGTTGCGTCTGGGAAGAACGTTGATTAATGACCGCCAGGCAGGTTAGAGAAGTAGTGTACTGATGGAGAGACAAGCAGAGAAATAGTAGAGAAGGACAAGTGTAATCAGAGGGGCTATGCCCTCCAGGTAAAAAACTAACAAATAACTAGTATTCATTGCCCAATAGTTTGCACAGAGGGCGAGCAATTATACCTACGATCTTGATTTTTAATCATTTCATAATTATTTGTCTTCATATGCGCACTAATTGACTGTACATGAGTTCAGCAGAATCAAAGTTTACAGAACAGTATCTTCTACTAGCTTCCACCCCAGCTGAAACACTCCACCAGGAACCAAGTAGGTCCCCTCAACACTGCAAAAACAATAATTACAGTTTGCAGCAGGAGATGATGGCAGGTGCGCCTCAATTAGTGAGTCATGGAAAAGAAATAGAGCTGTGGTAAATTAAGGTCCGCAAGGAGGAGTGAGGGAAAGGGAGACTAGAGGGGAAGGAGAGGGACATCAGTTATCTATGCAACCACGTACGCCCTGACTCTGATTAACAGCTGGTAGGGACCACCGAGAGAGGCGAGAGAGCTGATAGACCTCCTTTTTGAAAAGAGGTGAGCATGAGCCGATTTGTCAGAACTAGGTTACGTCACTTGGCTTCTACTCAGACAATGAATGACAAGAAAAGACTACAGCAAATGATTATGGGGAAATATTAGATGGCAAGTCAGTCAGAGGGGTGAACCTCACAATTACCCCCTCAACCCCTCATGTCTACTTCATTCTGAAAGGAGAAGGAGCATCTCGAGGTCTGTAGCATGTCTTTCATTGCAGGTAGAGATCCGATTGGAGAACCGTAGATGAGAGACGATGAGTCGATCGAGAAGTCCCGCCGAGAGACGACGAAGGAGTGATTCGAAGAGTCGAAGGTGAGGTTGTGAACACGATTTTTTCAACGTCGCACGTTCATTATATATAATTCAGTTTTTTTAAGTATCAAAGCAAAAAAAAGTATCAAGCTCTTGATGCGATTTACTCTAATTCACGATATCTACACTCTCTTCTGTAGACGTGATCGTTTCGAGTATCGTAGTCCGCAAGGATCGAGGAGAAGGTGGATAGTACCCCGTAGTAGCTCCAGGAGAAGCACCAGCAGGTTATATTTTTAAAAATATTTACGAAAATGAATTGATCGATATTTCATTAGTATTTACAGTATTCAGATTGTGCTGAAACATATTGCGTTAAATAATTCAGATTTCTTGCAGGCCTCATTGTCGACATCGATCTCGCTCTCGCAGCATGGAAAGGAGTGGAAATTGGAGGAACGAGTCGAGGAACAGCAGGTATGAGTATGTGTTACTGAATACCACAACATAATATCTAAATCTGTTATATATAATGTTACATTTGTACTATCAAATCTACATCATACATAGAAAAATACAATTGGTAGTAAGATTGAAAACTACGACGATCCATTCTCACTCCAACAAACATAAGATAATTTACTCGGGAGAGAGATATTTCAGACGAAGAACCTCTCCACCTCATGGATCCGTATCAGCCAGGAGACGGGGATTCGAAATCAGTCCAGTAACAAGCAAGAGCAAGTAAGAGCAAGGGACTACAGTGGTAATATCGATTATTTCTCAGACACTTTTGATATACTCATACATGGATGACGATGTCAGGATCGATCTTGGATAGACTTTTAAAGAAGGAGTAACACGAAAAATTAGTTTAATTATCCACTATGTCCATGTAATAAAAGCCGGAATCCCGATCATGAATCACTTTATCCGAAGTTTCACAGACAGCTCTGTGGCCATTTACATATTCGCAAAGTTCATTGATAGCGCAGGGTCGTGACTACTTCATTTATGTTTCACTCGCTGTACATAATTTTCGCCTCGTTTTTGGGGTAATTTGGCTACAGTTTCCCATTGCGAGCGCAATATCTTCGTGGTGGGACTCCCTAGCATCCATTCGTGTTACCCCTTCTTCAAGTCTTGGATAGACTTTTAAGACTTTTAGAGAAAGACAAATTCTATCCAAATCTTGGATAGACTTTTATTAAAATTGCTACCTTTAGGCGTCAGGCGATCGCTGGAGTCGCAGCAATTCGCAACGAGCAAGATCGAACTCACCCAGGAGGGACAGAAGCAAGAGCAGAGAGAGGCTGAGGTGAGGAGGGGTTTGTGAAATGATCGTTTCAGATGGGGAGGGGGTGACATACAATATATCTCGAAGTCTCTTTCGGTATTCCCATACAACTATTTCATTTTTTTCAGATCTCCAATTCGCACTCGACAAGAGCGTGAGGAGAGTGAGCAAGAGAGCAGTGGAGAAGGAAGCGGAGATGAAACGATGATGGACCAGACAGAGGTGAAGAGAAAAGCTTGGTGGAGGGATACCATCGAGGTTTTGAAACAGCTTAAACCGATTTTTGTTTTGCTTCTAGCCTTCGAGATTAGTCCAAGAAAATAACATTGCCAAACTATGCTAACGTTTCTCATGTCACAGGATTCCACTCGATCGCCGGACAACGGAGAGGACTCGGCAGATGAAGGCGCGCTTTTGAGTTTAATTCCGTGAGAAGTCTGGTTTCATGAACGGTTGATCATGGGAGTATTTTTGAATCGTGCCGGATACCTTACAATTTATTTTTTACTGTGATAATACGTGTGTTTCTGTCTTGGAATCCATTGTTTGCGAAATGCAAATCGTTTTAATCTTATCTTATCAACGAAGGTTGATTGAATCGGACAGTGCTATAATTACAGGACTTTGCGCTGCGATGAAGGAGCTAAATATAATGACGAACGAAAAATGCGACGTAGTTTTTCGCCAGGTAAAACTTTCTTGTCTATGCAGTTTGAATTGATATTTTATTTTTTGTCGTTTAGATGTGCCAAGCAACTGTGGCGTATGATGTGAAGCCTCTCGAAATCGATGTGCGCCATGCGATCAGAAAATTGATCCAAGCCGGAATCATCGATATCGTATTCTTGGTCGAAGTAAGCATTACCATCTTGAATTTCTGATTTACGATTTACTATTTAGGATGACTTCAACGTTGGAAAATTCGTCAGGATAATAAACTCTGAAATCGGCCCGAATCGCAAAATTGATGTGATAATCATCAATTTGACGGAGTCTCTCAACTACCGGCTTCGAGCTTTGGAGCTTTGGAGAAACATCAAGATTGGGGAGTGACCACATCTGCGTATCGGCAGTCGACGCAGACGTTCTTCAATAACGTCAGCGTTATCTACTCATCGCCCTTCTGGAGGGAGCAACTGGAGAAAATCGATCACACATTGTTCAACAATGTTCACAAATTTTTCGTGGAACTTGGGAAGGAGATCGACTTTTCGACTTCTGCGATCCTTCAAATGGCACCCAGAGGCGAACAGACAAGTTAGCATTAGTTTGATAGCATGGGAATGGTCAAAAAAAAATTTCACTAAATGTTGCTAGCAATTATGATATTACATGTTACAAGTTTTGGAAGGAACCGCCGGCGCTAAATGGTTAAGATAACCAGCGCATTCTTCAGATATACGTCTCAATTCGTCATGAACGCGAGTCGGGCATCGCCAATCAGTCACATCGTTATCGATCATGTCGCAAATGGTAAATATTCCACTATTTTTTCGTATTATTTCCCTCTCATTAAGCCACCTTTCGGGGACTCGCTCTGGTGATAAGTAATGGGAAATTCGCAGATCAAGAAGCCTTTCGAGGTGATAGCCGGAGAAAAGATGAAGTGAAATCTGAAATGATGATAATTATATCAGTTCTAAAATTTAAGGAGCGTCTGAGTGCACTTTTCGAAGGTCTCAGCTACGGACTCTTTATCTCTCAAAATCTTTTCGGATATGTAAGATTTATAGAATTCATTTTTGAATACTCTGATTCTGAATCATGTTCCAAATATTCTTAAAACTATAATAATCCAAAATAATGTCGTAAGTAATGCCCTCTGGACACGTATAGTGCTAGAGCAGAGGACTATCGAATATTTCGACGGAAACGTCGTTTATTCAATAATTTTAAATGGTTTATGGGATTGGAGTTGGAATAGTTTGCGCGAAGTTTTCTGAAGTTGTAGTGGAATTTTATCAGGACATGGTGGATACCGTGCGGAAGTTTGCGGCTCATCCCCATCACCTTCTCGCGGATTCTACCTTTCTGTTTATCATGACGCACGGAGATAGAGATCTGATTTCTGGAAGCGACGGCGAGCTTGTAAGTTCTTGTAAGAATCAATTGCTATATGTTGAAAACGTCGTATTTTTGGACATTGAAAATATAAAGCATATTTCCATATAATGTATGAATAATTTATTCATGCATGTTTAATATAACTTTTAAGGTAGAGTACGCGACTCTTTTGTCGCCCCTCAAGGATAATTATTCTGAAGTTCTCAAAAAACTGCCGAAATTCATTCTCGTAAATGCTTGTCAGGGAGGTAAGAAAATTTGTCCTGTGACCGATTTATAGTTAAATGTCAACATTTCACATCAGAGTCACATATTTGCCTTATCAGAGGGACGTCCTACGGAGCACGATGATGAAACGTTCTCTCACGAGGAAGTGAATGCCCTTCTCTCCTACGTCAAGGGAATGTCGGAATACTTCCTAGCACTTTCCTCTCGAAGGCGTTGCGTGTCGCACAGTCACAGGATACATGGATCGAGATTCCTGAAGGCCTTCCCCGAAGTGAGCATCAGTTGCAATCGTTTTGTCCATTTATCGCGTTTGTTGAACAGATACACTTGCACAATTTAGGAGAGAAATTTCTTAATGAGAGGAAGTATCACCTTGGGATAACTCTTAACGAAATGGCGTACAGTGTAGGTGAATGCAAAATAACATTTCCTACAGGAAGTTAATTCTTCCGAGAACTGTGAGGACTTCAAGACTGTAATGATGAGGACCAGGAATGCTGTAATGCAATTCAAGACCAAGCAAGGAATTGTTCAAGAACCAGTGTTCGTGTCTTACCTTACGGATCCCATTTATATCAAAAGTAACTCTATCATGCCCATGTAAATTTCGTTTCGTAATGCATCATCACTTTTAGTTTGGATAAATTTTATCTCGTGGGATGTATGATATCTCTTATTGAATCACCCTTACCACGTCCATCAGTGGGGTTCCACATCCCTCCTTCTTCTTCTTCTCCTTCTTCTCATTCTCTTCTTTCTCCCACCTTCAGAAAGGTCATCGAGCACCATCGGGGGCTAAATTTAAACGCGCACGGGAACACTCAAACAGCCTTCAGGCGAGCCTCCCCACTCTCGCGCACTCTCTCAAATTCCTATGCTCTCTCGCCTCACTCCCCATCTCTGCGCTCTCTCCACTCTCCACGCTCTCTCGCGGTCACTTCGCGCTCGCTCGCGTGTAAACACACTGCGAACTCCTCGAGGCGAGAGACAAGAGAGTAAAGCGAGAGCGCAGACGACGAGAGAGGCGAGAGAGCATGGGATTTGGAGAGAGCGCGACGATATTTGCGCAACTGCCCGCTGCCAGCCGTGTAGAGCGCGATGGAGTGAGTGACCCCGGGGGGTCCAGTGGAGAGCCCCCTCCCTCTCTCTCTCTCTCTCCCTTGTCCAGTTTGGGAAGAATTGCGTCAACTCACGTAGTCACACCGCACGTTCCAATGTGGGCGAGCGCTTACGAAATTTCGCTTTGTCATCCCTTTCGGAGTAGTGATTGTGGCGCATTTTATTCCTGTATTTTCGCAATATTCGAGGAGATGGAGCAATCGTTTCTAGAATTCTCCTAGTCTGTTACATCCTCGGCTGTTTTTATTGAAGTACGCCTTGTCAAAAATAATATATTTATCGCTCGTGATTGGTTTTACTAACAAGAAGTAATGTGCATTAACAAGATTTTTGTGCGATCAGGGGAAAAATCAGCTACGATAACTGATGTCAAGCGCTCTTGCACTATCTGACCGACTAGATTGGAGAGATTCATTGCTCAATGATCCGTTCCTTTATCATCACACAGCGATTGCAATCTCAACGGAAAGGGTAAGATTAGCTGGGCTGATCTCAAGGGGTGATTGTCTCGCCTCTCTCTCTCTCTCTCTCTCTCTCTCTCCACCCTCACTCCATCTGATTCCATAGCACGTTCTCATTCGCTTTGTCATGCAGTCGAGAGAGTGTCTGGAATAGAGAGAGTCATTCGACCTTCACTTGGTAATTTCGCCATTCGCACCGTTCTGATGAAATGTGTTTCACTCGATTCATTTGTTCGTGGATGTGAGGATGGAATTGATGTTCTGCAGTTGCTGATCTTAGAAAATTTGAATAGATCTGCGTTCAGCAAAGAGGCACTGCTGTTTTTGGTCTTCGAGATGTTTCGCTGTCCGAACCTGCAAGCGAACGAGTAGGCTGACAAGTGTCAGACCATTGCTAAGAGTATGTTCTCACCTCTGTCAAAGTAGCCCAGTCACTCGGTTACTCTGATAGGCAAGAGAGCATGGCGAATGGACAGAGTGAGGCAATCCCCTACTATCTCTCTCTTCATTTCACGCGCTCTCTCGCCTAGTCTAGCCGGGGAGAGATCGTGTGGAAGTGAGAGAGATGGCCATTGCTCAACGTGCTGACTCAGCAACACGCGCGCTGGCTGGCTGCTAAAGTTCATCGCTCTCGCCTTTTATGCCTCCCGCTCCCCGAATCGTACGTGTCATTCTTCTCTCTGCGCGTTTCTCCTATCTTCATACTTTATAGATATGCAAAAGTGCTCCCTATACGTTGCTATGATATTTCCTGATCTGATTGCAAGTTCAGTCCTACTATTGGCTCCCTCTACTTGTATGTGGCATTTACCGTTCTGCGCTTTTCTCCTATATTTTATTATTCACAACTTCATACTTTATAGATATGCGAAAAATCTTAGTTGATGGTACATTCGTCAGATTGGCACCCTCGTGTCATTCTTTCCGTGCATTTCTCCTATTTTTTTTCCTTTTATTATAGTCGATAACTCCGCACGTGAGATGCAGAAAGCTTCGTTGACACATCCCTTGGCGTTGCGCCGAACTCCTTCCTTATCTGATTTGCAATTCTTGCTATTGGCTAGGGGGGCAGACATCGCTAGAATTTACTCTTTCCATTATGTGTCTCGTCCATTTGACCAGAGAAAAAGAACGCAGGAGGAAGAGACGATTCTTACCAAGTCATCTCTACGATTGGCTACATGCTACTCTTTTTGACTTGATATTGCATAATTCGCTTGTCATTTTGGATGATTCGGCGGAAGTAGAATGGTGTCTATAAAAAATTAATTGGCCCACAATAGGAGCCACTGAACTCCGTCCTCAACAGATTGGAGTTTCGTTGTTCTTACTCCTACTATAGTAGAGTGCGAGAGAAAGAGAGATTGGAAGAGAGGGAAATCTCGAGGTATGGAAAAAGGGCTGGTGGCTATCTCAGCAAGAGGAGAAGAGTGAATAAGATAGAATGGCCCTCTCTCTCTTTCTCTTTGCTTCTTCAAATTGGCGTATTCCCTCAGCTATTCTGGTGTAGGCACCATGTGTACGCTGAAGATGACGTCCTCAACGTTGAGAATGGCGTACGGAGCCTCTGGTAAAAACTTTCATGACAGTGGGTTTCCTATGAGCAGCTAGGTATCTCTATGGGAAATCCATCTTCGTCCTATTTTTTACCAGACCGTTTGGCTTCGCAAGAAATGCTTTTATAGGTCAAATAAGTGAGAAAAGAGTAAATGAGGGTAATTTTTTGCGAAGCCTTCCCTAGGATAACGTTCCTGCTCCAAACTTTTTGTTATTGATGACGCAATAGCCTCTGAACATCCGGGCTCTCTAGCCACTCTTGCAAGGTGTGTAATAGGTCATGCAAAGCGCAGCGCAATCGTCCATCAATATTTTTGTCGTGGAATTATAAGGAATTCACATGGCGATCAATCACCAACTTCCGGTTGATTGCCATTTTCGAGCAGTTTACTGCAGAGATTAGTGACCATGAAGATAATGTTGATGAATGGTCTTCTCTTTGATCTTCCCACTCGATGAGGCGGAGACGCAGTTTATCACTTCTTAACTGCTTCTAGTTCGCGATTCCGCAAATTCCATGCGGTCAGCACGATTATCGAGAACCTCGCGTGCGTTTCGTATATTTCAAATCATGACGTCATTGTTCTCATCCGACCTAGTGTCATCATGAGCAATCTCAAGGAAAACATTTCCTGAACGTTTGCACGTTCCATGCGGTCAGTGCAATATTCAAGAACCGGGTGCGTCTCTCCTTCTCTTAATTAGAAACCTCCATTTGTTGACCAAATGTGACGATTTGAGCAAACAACATTTGTGTTGATCTCACGGGCTCATTTGTGAAGATAATGTGCTTCAAGATAATGTGCTTCACGACCTACGTATCACATGTGCTGTTGCGAGCTACTTAAATATCAACCACATCAATATTAACCACAAATTTTCAACCTGTCGGAGTCACTTCCACCTGGTATCCCTTTGCAACGTGCCTAGTTTCTGAGATTCGAGGTTCTGCATGAATAACTATTCCATCTGGTCAGAAGTGTCGTGTCACGACCATATCCGATGAAGTAGGGACACGGTTTATCACTTCTTTGCTGCTTCAAATTCCTTATTGCACTCTGTCGTGTTTTCTTCACTCTCTGCTTCTCACGGGCAGGTGGAATAACTTTCAATAATATCCATAGTAATATTCATACACTGCAAACATACATACTCTAGTCTCTGAACAGAGATGCCTATTCCATCTGCTCAGAAATGTCGTGACACAACCGCGATTACCAATTACACCGTTGACGCAAGTCCATATTTCGTCTCTCACTAAAGGCCAGAAAGCAGATTTGATGCACAACGCACATCCGGACTGAATTACCGAGGTCTTGAGAATGGAGGTTACAGTACCCAACTCTCACCGTTCCCCAGGATTACACTCAAACACTGCAAATGGTCTCCTGATTCTACAACAGCTTCTAGAAGTGTGGTTTCGTTCAAATGCGTGCCATTGTGTTCATATATCGAGATTGCAACGAACGCATCAGTGAACGTGCGTGAATAGAGAGCACAAGGTCGGATGAGTACTATGATGACGTCATTATTCTCATCCGAGTGTCGTCATTGGTGATCCCAAAGGAAAACATTTCCTGAACGTTTGCACGTATCCCCATGCGGTCAATGCAATATTCAAGAACCCCTCGTGCATCTCTCCTTCTCTTAATTAGGAATCTCCACGTGTCGCCCCTTGTTGACCAAAGATGACGTTGTGCAGCAAACAAACAACATTTGCTTTGCTCCACGTGCTTATTTGGGATGATGAGAAGCCAATAATATATTTTTGCTGCGCTCCTTAGAGCCTTATTTTAGATGGGCACTTTTTTACTACTTTTTTTTTGTTTTTAGGAGGTCATTTCTGCAACAAAAACCATCAGAGTAGGAACATGATCAGTCAAAAAGTGTTGGAATGCACTTTTTGAGGTGCCCAGCACGGCCAGATACGAAGCTGATTGCAGTGATATTGTGTAACCTTTCGCCCCTAGCTATTCCCCTGTTTGAACACACGTTTCATCACAGGATCATTCCGACTATTTGCGGTCTTTGCGTGCGTACGTGACGAAATTAGAAGAAGCAGGGAGGATTTCGAATTTCCCCCCAATCTCCATATCTCTCCTATTCCAAATCTGCAGTGTGTGTGTTTTTCCGTCACATTTCGCGTGTGAGCTCTGTCGCTTTTTGCGCTCGTTTCCATGTCTTCAGAGAACGTCGTCGACATCTTCGACCCTCCCCCTCCTTGTCCATATCTCAGCAGCAAGCACGTAGGAACATGCGAACTGACGTCGGCTACCATAATCAGGCTTCTACCGTATTCCTCCCACCCTGCGAGTACACGCAACCACCAGTCTTTCGAGTTCCGTATGATGCTACCGTATCCACCCCCTCGAACCATAGGTGTTGTTGCCAACTTCAGGCTACTTACCCCATTCCGGTCCTACCGTAACCCCTCGCCGTAACCCCATTGTCCAGGGATTCACCTCCTCTCTCGTGCCTTTCTCTCCTTTCTCTCTCGAGTGACCGCCGTGGCGCGTCCATCGTCCCAATAGAAGAGCGCATCTATTTCTGTCCATCCCCACTTTTTTGCGTCCCCCCCCCCCGTCTACAGCTCTCCTCCTCCAGTAGAAATGGCGGTGGACTCCCAAGATAGCGTGTGATTCAGAGGGTCAGAGAGGGTGAGAGAGCACGGGAAAGGGAGAGAGCGCAGAGAGAGCAGCGAGGGATCGTCTGTTTGACCTCCCCGTCGTCCTTGTATGCGCGTGGTTCCAACGGGCGATTCTCCTCTCCTCCCCTGAGGGAGGAGAGGAGGGAGGAGGCAGAACCACGGTTGGTTCGCTCCCCTCTCGTTGCGTTGCGTTGCGATTGCTCCTTCGTGAAGGTGAACTGATGAGCTTTTTTTGGAAATGGAACAAAGAAATTTTCAGAAAAATCTTTGTTCAAGTCTCGAGACAGTGTTTTCATTTCTCAAAATATCCTGTCAACTCATCAGTGCACCTTTGTGAAAATGCCCAATGTTGCTTGCCCCGTCCATTGTTATGGCATCTGTCTTCTTCCTGCGCCCTAAAGGTGGCAGGAAAGATCAAAGACCAAGTTGACTACTCTGGATGTTCGGGGCCAAAGCAATCAACTCACATTATCACCTGAGTAGCGAAATGCCATAATCTCATCAGTTAGCGTGAATGATGGGGGCTTCTTAGGGCTGTTTCGATGTTCATCAGGCACTCAGGAAATTCCCTGATTACTGTAGATAAGGTTACGGTAGCGGAACGGTTACGGTAAGGTGTGCTTCCTTCATCGGTACAACGGTACTTGGCTTAGATTAGCTAAGAATTGGTGCGCCAATGCCCGACCCCATAAACAGTGGCCTCCCATGTACTTTGCCCGGATATTTCGAAAATATTATTGTTGTTTGCCAGCTCCTGCGAGGACTCCCACGCTAAATCGGTCCCAACCCCTCGCGCGAGATACCGTAATCTACCGTCAGTCCTACCGTACTCTTCCTGTCATCGTAACGTTACTTCTTTGCCTATTCATTGCACATGTCGCGTCGCGACTGCTATCAATGTTTACTGTTGAGTGTGGTCAGTATTTCTTGGGGGAGCCTTCGATCTCTCTCTCTCCCTCCATCCCTCCCTCTATCATACTGTTTGCATTGACCGTCGTCTTCTCCAACCTGAAAGGCGAGAGGAGGCATGAAACGATCTCACTGAATGTCCAGACGATACGCGAAAAACGTACAGCGTCTTTTGCGGGCAGAAGTCGTATCGTAACTCACGTTGTACTTCGTTAGGGAGTTGCTTTTGTTCTCAAAGTCGGAGACAAGAAGGGAGCATCGATCGTGCAATCTTCTCTACATCATCGAACTGTGAAACATACAGCTCAGTACGATCACGTCCACTTATCTCACTTAGCCTTCGCGTTCCATCCACTCCCTCTTTTTGCGCTCATTTCCGTTTGGCGCTTCGGGTGGTCAATATATCGGACTTTTTGCTTCGTTTAGCTCGATCATCTTCACTCCCTCTCTCTACCTTGCTCTCTTCATACCACACGCTCTCTCGCCGGTCAGAGCAGGCGAGAGAGCAGGAGAAACGAAGAGAGTCCTCCTCCTCCCTCCCTCTCGGCAATCGGTCAGCTCTCGGTGTAATGCCCAGCACATGCTTGCGAGTGCAAAATTCAAATTCGCTGCCCTTCCCGCCACTTTTCCCCTGTTTGATAGTCTCTACATGAAATGACCGATTTTCGCGATGTCGTGCGGAATCCGCAGCGGTAATTCAAATTTCCTCTGCCGTTGTATAGTATAGTTGTTTAGCCTGTGGGCTGGTCAGTGAGCGGACGGCGTGTTTTGCGACAGCGCCGCCTTCCTACGCTGCTGTTCCATGCCAGAGGGAAGGGAGGAGAGGGGAGAGGGAGGGAGAGAGAGAGAGGGAGGGGGAGGAGAGTGGAGGGGAGAGAGAGGGGGGAGAAGAGTGACCGTTCCCTCGATCTATTTTGCTTCTGCAAGCAGGCGTGGTGGCTTTCGGACCACCGCGTAAATAAGAGCGAAGAGTCCGAGGGGAGGGGAGAAGCAGGGCTGAGTTGCTTTCGGCCGAGCAGGAAGCAGTCGTCCTTCCTCTCTTTGCATCCCCGCTCATCTATGTTTCACCTGCCGCTTATCTCATTTTACTCGCCGGATGTTCAATACTTCCTGGGACAGCACCGTCTATAAGAAATCATTATCTTCCTTCCTCTGGGTGTTCCCCAGCAGTGACCTGCACAATCGTGCTCCTCGGGGGCATCTGTGTGTATTTCTAGAGGGGGAGGCAGGAGGGCCCCCTGTTACACTGCCCCCCCCCCTCTGCCCATGCGTCGAGAGGAGGAGAAGACACGTCTGCTTTCACGTTTTGAGGCGCGCTGCGCCGTGATTCCATGGCTGACCAGGGGAGTCAGCTGTTGCAGCACTTGCGCCACTTTGGCAGCGCCCACCCCGCCAATTTGTTGCCATCAACCCTTCTGTCATCGCTAATGTACGAATTCTATGTTAGACAAACTTTTCATTTTGCACGAGAATGTTGAGCTTATCCTGTGAAACGCTCAGTTTCGTACTGCCTCATCTTCATCGTTGATTAACTGCTAAATTGAGCGCAATTTGTCGAATAAATTGTCGAATAAAATTTGTCGCAATTTGTCGAAGCGCTACTAGTGAGTAACAACAATGTGGACCTCCCATGCGGGCTTTTGCTTCCCTCTGTTCCTCCCCTCCCCCCTTCTATTCCCCTCTGGTCACTTCGGCACAACAAAACCACCCTCTCCCTCTCTCCTCCCCTCTCCTCCCTCCCCCTCCTCCCCCTCCTCCTCTCCCTCTCCCTCTCTCTCCTCCCCTCCTCTCCCTCTTCTCCTCCTCTCCCCTCTCTCTCTCGCGAATCCTTGCGTCGAGACAACTCGCAGAGACTTCACATGTGCGTTTTCGCTATCCCCGCGCGCGTGATATTTTCGACATTCCTCGATTCTCTCTCGACTACAGTAACCCCGAAATTACAGTATGGTCGATCCTCCGCCGGGTTGCCACGCGGCGGTGAGTCCCGAATCAGCCTCGCCCTCGTCTACCGTATCCCTGACCGCTTCTCTGGCTTGCCTCGGAGGTCCCGCCACGACTATTACCGTATCACGCTCGGCATCACCTTCCTCGTCCCACGACGATGCCTCTCCACTTCATCTGACTACTGTAGACGAGCAGTCGATCGATAATCAGGCATCGCTCCATCCGCCGATCGATAAGATTGCCCACACGCCCATCATCGGCGTCCCGAACGGACCCAGGATCATCGAGGTACGGTAGTTTTTAGTTTGATCCCGAGTGGAAAGCGCGGGTTACGGTAGTCGTATAGGCTGGGGCCTTCGGCGGGCTCACGCTCCTCCTCTCTCAAACAGCAGCAGCGAGCGGCGTTCGGGCAGCGCTCTCTCCGTTCCGCGTGCTCTCTCGCACTTTCTCTGCACTGTCTGCGCTCTCTCCCTATCCCACGCTCTCTCGCCGCCGGGTCGTAGCAATGTGGCGGGCGGTAAACAGCGGTCGCTGCAGAGTGACCAGACGAGAGGACGGAGAGGGTTTAGAGAGGGCAGAGTGGGCGAGAGAGCATGGAAAAGTGAGAGAGCGCCGGGTCTGTTTTCGCCTTGTGCCACTGAGAATTCTGCTGCGGACGGACCTCGCCCCGCATTTTCCCCTCCCTCCCCTAGACCTAAAGCATGACCACTGCGCCGACAGACACAACAACATCCAGGATGCTTGTGCTCGCTGGCTTGTGAGAAAGGGGGCGAGGGAGTCAGTTGTCGATTCAAGGGTTACGGTATCCTCTGCGAACAATAGGGTTACTTCAAGCAGTACAGTATATGGTACCGTACTCCTGGGAGTACGGTAGCTTGCGCGATCGATCGCGAACTGATCCATCACTTCTTTGGGAGGGGTCAGTGTAGAGACCATGTTTGTTTAGTTGCGTGCGCGCCATTCATCGCTCTAGAAGAAGAACTGATGATGAGTCGTCGTTCCCAGAGGGGGAGAGGGCGAGAGAGTGTGCGGATCGGAGAGAGCACGAGGAGGCTAGAGTGTTAGACGGCCCAAAAATAGCCTGCGGGCTCCACGATTGTTTGGCGAAGCGAGAGTCAAGCAGTGCAAATAGCGAGAGCGCACCTCGATTCCAGAGAGGGAGAGTGACCCCTCAGGGACAATGCCCCGGGCGATAGGGTTCAGAAGGGGTTGGCGGAGTGGTCGATGAGCTCCGGGAGAGGAGGTTCGAGTAGGTGGCACTTGGTAGGCGGGGACACAGATGGAGTTCAAAGTAATTGTTGGGCTGAGCATGGGTTGCTAGGATGACCTGATTAAGGGTGAAAACTGGAAAAAGGCAATGACTCGTGTTAACATTCCTACTTGGGAGATACCAGATAGAAGTGCGGGAGAAATCGAGGGAATCCGAGCTCTGGAGATCCGCTAACAGTGGATCTCATTCAGAGGTAGAGAAAGACGTATGCAGAAGTTAGAAGGGATTAGATGGGATAGGAGATGCTCGCTTCAAACGCCCCTCCGTGGACCATTGGACAAAGGGGAATGCAAATGAATGCAAATGATAGTTCGAATGGTTCGATGTGCTTCAATCTGTGGATAACTGCGAGCAGGGGCTTAGTTTGCACTGATCCTGTGTTCTCGATTATCAAAAACACTGTTGGGAAAGAACCCCCATGTTGATGGCCGCGTGGACAATCTTTGATCTGTCGAAAATCAGGTCATTACTAAACGCGAGGAGGTTGTACCATTGATGTGCATGATAGTAAGAAGGGTGGAAAACGAGTAGATAATGTTGCTAAATCAGGCGCTAATGATGGAGGATTCCAGGTCAAATGCGGGCCTCTTCACGCTAAAATGCACGTGGAGCACTTCCTCTGCCCCGGCATCCATCAACCCTGCATCGAGTTGGATGGTGAGATCATTATCCTTTTCGAAGTCCTGCTCCAAATTCGAAAGAACATGAAGATTATGACACTTTACGTGGAAACCTGCAATCTACGAATACTAGGGGCTCAAAGACCAAATGTGAAATACCGAAAGATCAAAGATCTTCTCTGCAGGCGAGATGATCTCTCCCAAAGAGTTCACGGTCCGCGCCAACAAGGACAAGCAGAAGGACTGGAAGGGCAGCATCAGGATTGGAAAGAGCAATCTGAGGTGGGAGATCAAAGAACAATTATTCGACTTATTCTTGTCGTTAAACTTCATGTTGCTGAGAGCATACCTAGCTAAGGCGAAATGAAGGAATGATTCTACTTTGCTGTGATGTGCTGCTATTCTGAATAGCAAATAAGAAATGAAGAGATAGATCAAAGATCACTCGTTCCAGATCGCTGATGGAGATGCGCTCCTTCGACTTCTACAATCACGGTCTGTTCTGCTCCGCTAAGTGCCAGAGCAGGAACTACATCACGCCCAAGAGGTACGGCAGCTCATCTGTTCTTAAGGTTATGGTACCCAAAAATATTGTGGAAACTACGGTAGATTCCGCTCAAGTTTTGGGGAGAATCAGTTGAGTTTCATTCTCCACTCTGAATATGCTTCAGAGCTGTTCCAAAAGTGGTAGGAATAGTGGAAGGTAGTGACGTTGCGGACCCCGAGGCTTTAAAAATGATTACAATAGCAGAGAGATCAAAGTCCGACCATTTCAGTGCCCTGCTGCACAGCAGCGAGAAGAATTCCGCCTCGTCCTCCAGCTCGATCAGCTCGGAGAGCGACAAGGACAGGTAACGAAAACAACAACAAACAACAACAACAACAAAAATAACAACAACACTAAATCCTTGCGACCTTTCTGGATGAGAACACTGGAATTTGCAGCAGTCGCCGCAGCAGCAAGTCTTCGATCGAGCAGCTGCTGGCGATGCAGCTGGCTGCAGCCCCGCCCCCTCCCTCGGCTGCAGCAGCTGCAGCTGCTGCGAAGACCCAGTTCGGATACGGTACGCTCCCTAATTTCGAAGAGCATCAAAAGTGCATGAGAGCATGCAGAATGTACAGCCATTCATGAGATTTGCATATTATTTCGAGAAGTGAGCAAAGGAGCTTCAGAGTTCAAATACTACGTTATCCAGGCTATCAACCGGATCACTGCGATTCGATCTCGCAGTTTGTACACCTACAGCAGGCTCTGAACAACAACAACAACAATAACGACAACAACACTGTGAAGGAGGAGGTGAGTGAACTTTGATCTTTGATTCCTAATCTCTAACCATTGTCAGATCATCGACGTGACGTCACCACCGGAAGTCGTGCTGCCCACAGCCGATCAGATCACCGGAATGATGCGTGCTCGTGAGCGAAATTTTGAATTTTTGAATTCTCGCCGATTTTCAGCAAATTTGAGAAATTTAGTCCATTTTGCATTAGAGAAGTGAGTGCCGGCAATTAGTTCCCGGTCTTGCAGAGCCGTCGCTGTTCTGGTCGCAGCTCGCGCACACCAACCTTCTCGAGGACGTCATCGACCTGGTTCAGCAGGAGGTATACGGTGGAATTTGAATTTCTCGAGTTGGAGAAAATAATTCTGAGATTTCGTGAAATTCGAGCATTTTTGCACTACAAGAAAATTCTTCCAGGTCGATATGATGCGCGCTACCGCGAAGCACGCCGGACCCGCCAGCCCTCCCGGCAAAGGTACAGCTGATCCTTGATTTATCATCTAATTTTCTGCCCAAGAAGTGGCATAGCAAAGAATGTGAACTTTATAAAAAATTAATTAAATTAACTAATTAACTAATTAATGAATCAATTAACTAATTAAGCGGCGGACAGTCTGTGCCGGGTGGCGCTCTCTCTCCAATTGGGCGAGCAGATCGCGGCGAGAGTGCGAACCAGACACTTCCAGCAGACTGCCATGCACGGTGAGCATTGAATAATTTTTGATGAAGAGAGTTTATTGGTGTTCCTGAAAAGGAAGCGATTAACATACAGAAAAGAAATCATAAATCAAAAATTTGGAAGCATGAGAGTGACAAATAATAAGTTGAGAAATGAATTTGTTGTATGTTTCAAACATTACATGGAGGTCCGAAGAGAGTCGGACGATAATGGTTTGCCCATTGTGTTCTGAAACTATTGCATTACAACTCAACATAGTCGATCTTTGATCTCTAACTTGTTAGACTGAATTGGGTTGCTCAAGACAGTGTTTTCGCATGTCCATTTTTGTCTTGTGTAGAATTAGATCCTACTGAGATGATTATCGCTGGCAAACCGAGGTGGTTTGGAAGAATTCACTCTAAATAAATATTCTGACAAAGTCTTATCCAAATGTTCAGCAGAAATGGAACGTAAACGTCGTCTAGAGGCCTATCCCTCGACTCTCGGCGATGCCATCAAGAGACCCTGCCTACAGTACCAGCCAGAACCCGCCCCTCTCCTCAAACTAATCAAGCAAGAGGTACGGTAGCTCCTTTGATCACAAACTGACTACCGTAACCTACTGTAATCTCTCATTCAGCCGAAGCAGAACGAATTCGTGCCCTCCTCCAACTCGGCCTTCTCCATGCCGACGCCCTCGCACCACGTCGAACTGCTGCTCAAGGTACCTATCGGCTACCGTATCCCCGCCGCACCGAAATTATCTATCACTAACTGATTTTATTTGCAGCTGGCCGTCCTGCAGCAGATGCAGCAGCAGCAGCAATCGGTTATGGCCCCGCCCCCTCCGATGCCTCCTCCAGCAGTGCCCGAAATGTCCTTCAACGTGCAACTCACTGAAGCTCTGCTAAAGATCCAGGCCAACCAGGCCGCGACCCCTGTACAGTAACCCACTACCGTATACCCTACCGCACCCCGTTCCCACACAAACCTCCCTCCACCCTCACCCGATGATCTTCAGTTCTCGATAGACTTCCGGTTCCGCACAGCATGCATAGTTACCGTAATCACCCGCCCAATAGTCGTGTCAGGAGTAGCGATTCACACAAAGCTTTATTGATTTTTGCTTTCGTCATTGTTTTCGTCCAATAATGTTCCGGGCTCCTTCGGACATTTGCGAATATCCTTTGCGACTAATGTCGAGTAGGAGCCCGGAAGTTGCAACTCAGTACTGGGGTCTTTCCCTGCTTTTTGTCGTCTTTCACTATTATCGATTTGCTTGAATTACAAATTTAATAATGCATTTTAGCCTGCCTTAGGTAGTCTTCCACTCAATATTCCGGTGTTGTTGGTGTACCTTACTCGATTACTCCCAATTAGTCCCTCCATCGTACTTGTATACCCGCATGCTACTCCGAATCAGTATTACCGAACGTAGTAGATCAAACCCTCCCATTAAGCAGTCATGGTTATGTCCCATCACACTCACTACAGTACCCATCGCAGTCTTTCTCCCTCGCCCCAGTCTTTCATGCTCCCGTCCGTCTTTCAACCCGCGCAGCCTCGGCCGCACGACAAGTCATATCCGCCTTTTGGGACCTGGCTCCCGCGTAGACTGCACTCGGTGCAACACCGTACCCACACCACATACACGATCTACCTAAGCACACGCACCCCCGCGACCCGATGATATGCTCGCATGTAATAATAATTGCAAGATATTTGTATAATAATAATTAAGATACGAATAAAGGATTTAGCGCAAAGTATCTTTTGTTAATTTGATCGCCAAGGCAGATACCAATACGCAACCTTTGAAGTCAATAATATAAAATATCTCTGAAACATAAATGCTAGATGGCTTTCAGTGATCGAATCCAAACCAGATAAGCAAACGATCACCGTTTCACCACCCATGATTCGATTACAACTCACTCAAATCAGCAACTACTGGAAATGAGCGCCCTCTTCATTTCGCCTGCTCACTCGCCTTTCTGACTGACCTGATGAGACAGCGCAGAATGGGATACACTCTGCACCTGGAACTAGGGCGAACTAATGTTTGTGAGCCATTCAAGGGGGGACTCTACTCTCGAGTTCGAGAAACAATACCACGGTCTCTTCATTCCACACACACTCTCTAGACCAGTTGACCAACGAGGGAATGCATAGAATAAAGAGACCATGGTTTCGTTTCTCGAGCTCTGCTTTCCTCATCCTAAGTACTCTCTCGCTCTCTAGGACTGAAGGGAGAACGAGCGAAGTAAGGAGAGGCGCGGGCCAATTATCCAGCGGGAATGAAATACAATAGGGGTGGTTTCCTGAGGTGCCTAAAACACATCGAGACTGTGCGAATGTTGGGGTAGTAAGGGTGAATAAAGAGGTCAGCGAGCGAGAGAGTAGGTCACGATGAGAGGGCGCAGACGTGAAAGATAGGGGGAAAGTAGCATGATTGCGCAGGGAGGAGGTATAACTCCCGCCCTCTTCTCCTTGCCCAGTTTCTCGCCAGGAAGAGAAAGCGAGAGAGCACGCGAAAGGTGGAGAGTCAACCGCAAAGAAAAGGGAGAGTGACCTATCCCCCTCTCTCTTATTCTTCCTCCCAAATCCACAGATCGCGCTCGGCGCATCAATTTTATCGACGGCTTTTTCGTAATCGCCCTGACTCTCTACGTTTTCCATTCTCTCTCGCGCTTTCTGACCAGTCGGGGGAATGCAAAGGCACTTTATCGACGGATTTGGCTGTTTGCTGGGGTCGAAAGTCAGGGGTTTAGTATAGGTGAATGGCCGGGGCGGTTCTCCTCTAAATCGAGTTCGTAGGGGAAATTGTCGAAACTTGCTTGAGCATGTGACGAATTCACCGGTTTCGTGCGATTGTCGCGAATTTAACTTCCCTGATTTTAAACCTATTAATGCCGTAGGAAAAGGAAATACGTGAATTCCCGCAATTCCGTGTCTCTGCTCTCAAGCAAAATAGATACTTGATATTCACAGATTACCGCTTCTCCTTGACTTTCCACTCTGTTATTTTCAGGGCAAACCGAAACCATGATCAAATTGCGGAATCCCTTCGCGATTGTGCAGGTTTGCGCGAATTTCGTTCTTTTATTCGAGCAAAATCTTGACCTCCTTAGCTCGAAGTGTCATAGGATTGGCTCATTGTTGAAGAGCGTAGTCACAAAGTTATATTTAGAACAGTGTTAATCAATAATTGCAGGATATTCTCGCAATTTTCTTCTACAAGTATGGTCTCTTTCTCAGCAGGCATCCTAAGGTATTTATATTTAAAACATTTTTTAAAAATATTTAATTAAATAATAAATTTTGAGATTTTCTCGATCGCTCCACTCATTCTCACGTGCTTTCTCGGCTTGGGAGTGTTAAATATCCGAATGGAGGTGAGAGTGAATGAAAAGAAGATTCTACAGTTATCCCCTTAGAGCACAGGATTTTATTACCAGTTCTAGTTGTAGGATAGTTATTACGTCTGAAGGTATCGAAATATAGAAAAAAGCACAGATATCGAACTCGATGAGCATTAAAGTAATAATATTTTTCGTGAAACGTACCTCCTGGGTACCTTCACATTGATGGCTAAATCAGAAAAAAATGTTAGCGCGTTTCGTCGAAAAATCAGTAACATTCACTAGGTGTAATTATTAAGGCAGTAAATTGTGGGATTGATCATCTCATTGAAAGAAGATAGTAAGCAGAAGAGCATAATTTGTGTTTCTTATCTTCCTAGATAGAGTTTATCAAATTTTGAAATTACAAAAGTGCGCTTTTCTTCACTTCGCGGGATCTTTCGTCTCTTCAGCAGGTTGCCATACAAAATTTTCCCTTCGAAACTTCAATTTTTGTAGCCGTCAGTGATAGCCATACAAATCAACAATAGTCGCTGCATTGACATCGAGATTTTTGATTTTTCATTATTTTTGCCAATAGAACCTCAACGGCATTGGACCAAACTACCACCTAAAGAGTTGTAGTAACGGTGAAACACAATTCTTGCATGCGTGGAAGCGCAATGCATTGTTCACTTGCACCCTCACGTTCACATAGAATTGTAAACGACTAGCAGATATTCAATTTCAAATATGTTTATCTTTGTTCTTTGATATTTGCAGGACGATCTTCGCTTCCTCTACTCTCCTCATAACTCACTAAGTCGTTTCGAATACCAGATCCACAAGGAATTCTCGGGCGACTCAACGAATGCGTGGGATTTCATGAATTTCTGAAATTTGATCTTTGATCCTTAAAACCTACTTTTTGGTTCTTTCGCGAGCAGTAGCACATCCTCTCCTAACAAGTGTGTAAGTAGATGGTGGTAATTGGCTCGAGCACAAATTGATATTTGATATGTGATCTCTCCTGCAGTTCCTACCTCTCCGTGACCGTCGAATGGGCTGATCGATCATCTCCGAATCTTCTCGTTCCCGAACGAGCAAAGATGATAACAGCCCTCAATCGATACGTCCTAAGGAACATGACGATCGATATCGGAGGAGAGACGGTAAGGTTACGGTAAAGGGAGTTCGTTATTGATCGTTTTGGGAAGACCAATAGGCTAATCTACACTTACAAGGGAGACCCAAAAGCCACCGGAGACGAATCCGAAGTTTGTCTATCCAGGGTGATACATACGGCCCTAGAGTATGTCCTCCCACTTTCGGAAGTTTTCCGATAGACCTACTAAGAGGTGAAATTTGATGTCGTAGAAATCGAGCGATTTTCACTTGTTTGACGTTGTTTTCGTGTGATCGTGGTCTCATCGAGAAAAAATGTCCACACATGGGGAATCAAACCCAGAGTAGATGGTTCTCATGCCTAGCGCCTTACTTGTTCGGTTACCTTGCTTGTGATGGGCAGAGAGCGAAACCTGGACACCGCGCCTACACAAAATGATCGCGCCTACACAAAATCGCTACACAAAGTGATCGCGCCTACACAAAATCGCTCGATTTCTACATAAAATTTCTCCCCTTAGTAGGTCTATCGGAAAACTTCCGAAAGTGGGAGGACATACTCTAGGGCCGTATGTATCACCCTGGATAGACAAACTTCGGATTTGTCTCCGGTGACTTTTGGGTCTCCCTTGTTAGGCAGAGGAACAATCGAACTCTCCAGAAATATAAGGATTCAGGTGAACTTCGGGGACAAAGTGTGTCCTTCTCTTCCCAATTGCCCGTTGAGCAACACGATTGTTGAGATATTCTTCGACACTTTCTGGAGCAAGAAGGTTCCAATTTTAGATTTTCATATTTATTTGTACCGCCAGCGCTCGCAATATTATCAAAGTGAGAATCTTGAAACGTTAGAAGGAGCTGTGAAACACAATCGAATTCGATGGGTAAACTTCGAGAAAAACTTCATCATCCGATGATACAAGCTTGATAGTTGTCAAAAGATTTCGCAGAACAAAAGTAGTAATATTAGTTAATATTTAATAAGTATAAGAAATGTTGCAGCTCCGCGAGGATCCGCGCATCAAAATCGAGTATCCGACGATGAAATTCTTCGACAACAACTTCTTTCTCATCACTCACCTCTACGGGGTCGATCTTTGATCTTTGAACTTGGGTCTTTCCTGGGACTTATCTCTCAGAAATAGCTTTTAGTTATCTGATAGACCTCCGATTTTCCCAACATATTATCGTAGATGAGTTAATTCTTTAATCGAACAACTGTGATTAATATTTGATGGTTGATCTTCTCAGGTAACTCCGGGAGGACCTCTCGGACTCCAGCACGTTGACATGGTCCACATGATTTACATGATTCCCTCGTACAAGGAGGTGAGAGGACGAATAACAGTCAGAACTTATGACTTTGCTGTTTTGCTGCGTAGGCCTTCGGGATTTTTCCATATTAGAACATGTGACGCTTACCTGTTAGTATAGTGAATGCTTCTTTCATTACGCAAAGAGGAAGAGGATAGCTCGGGATAGAAGTGAATTCCATCCAGTTTCATATCATAATGATCTCCCTCATGTGCTGCATTGATTACGTTTCACATTTCTCATAAATTGAGAATAAAGCAGCGAAATCATTGACTGAAGAAGCCGAGGGAAAAAATCAAATATTCCATTCTATCCCATTTTTAAAGACGGTAGCTTCTTTGAAATCAGAAGGGAATTTAAAACCAAGAAGTTCATAAAATCTAAGCTCATGCCCTTTCTCAGTTCACCTCCGAGGAGGTGTGCAAAGCGTTCGAGACGCGTCTCAAGGAGGTCCTTGCGGAGAAGACCGAGCTGCAGACGACCATGTTCAGGTTGGATGTGGTCTTTGATCTTTGTAGTTTGATCGAGGGCTTCTTCTGGTCTTCTCATTATGCATTTTCTTTCACCTGTATGACAGGCGAAAGGCTTTCATAGTGTGATCTTCGTAATCTGGCCATCTTAGATTGTAGTTTGATCTTTCATCTTTAGTCTCTCCATCCTCAAGGACGAGATGCAGAAGAACGCGACGTACACGATTCCATTCATCTCGCTCACTATCCTGCTACTGATGAGCTTCACCGTCGGGTCGTGGTGAGCGTGATCTTTGATCTTTAATTATTGATCTTTAGTGTCTTTTAATCATTTGTATGTTGTTGTCTAGTTATTCATCACTATGAATTGCATCAATCAAGGTTTTTTCTTCAAAAGAGAGAAAGAAATGAATGAATATTCTACGAAAAAAAACGCTTTCATAAACAATAGCGAACAGCGAGGCATTTTGTGGTTAAAAAAAATAAAGAAAAGTAAATGTTACAAATTTGACTTCGTAGGGCAGTCTTTGATCTCTCCCTCTCTCAGAGCAACTGGTGACGTTCAAACGTGGCCAGATTATCTTCCAACATAAAATGATTTGTGATCTGTTCTCAATCAGCATGACTGGCGACTGGATCACTTCGAAGCCGATCGAGGCGATGATGGGCATCTTCACTTCCACTCTGGCCATCATCTCAGCCGGAGGGCTGCTCTTCGGAATGGGCATCCCATTCGTGCATCAGGTAAGAGGGATCTCTGATCTTTCGAACGAGTGTTACTTGATGTTTATGCTTGGTCTGGTCGTGCTGGGTATGTACTTCATGTTCAACGCGTGATATTTGATCCCTTTGCTTCTGTTTTTGAAGAGCGGCCGATGTTCCCTCGATATTTTTGAAAACAATCTACGCACTTTGCAGGTCACCGTAATGCCCTTCATTGCGCTGGCCATTGGAGTTGACGACACGTGAGTGATCTTTGATCTTTATTAGTTTGATCTCTGACCTTTGATCTCCATCAAGGTACGTGATGCTGGGCGCATGGCAGGATACGAAGAGGACTCTGTCGCCTGAACGACGAATGGCTCTCGCACTGGAGGAGGCCGGAACGTAAGTGACCTTTGATATTTTCACTTTTCATTTGGATTTCGTTCAAAAATCTAATATCCAGTCTACATTATCAAATTTTTTGCATGGAAAACGACGATTATTTCTTCCAGCAATCCATTTGAGTATTCATTGATCTTTTGACTTTCCATTTGAAATTATGTGGATTTCGTTCGACACGCAACTTTTTTTTGCATCCATAGCTTCAAAATATTCTTTTCAGTGCCATCTCAGTCACCTCCATTACGTCCATTCTCTCCTTCGGCATTGGTGAGTTGCTAGCGACCGGAGCCATGTCTCTAGTAGTATAGTGGTTAGTATCCGCGCCTGTCACGTGCGAGACCCGGGTTCAATTCCCGGCCAGAGAGAACCTTTTTTCGTGCTTTGAGGCACGATGTCGTCTACTCCGGCCATCGCCATCTTCTGCAAGTTCATCGCAGTCGCCGTCATGTTCGACTGGACTTACCAGGTTTGAACTGTGATCTTTCCCTCCCTCTTTACTACGCCTTTTCCTAAGCACAAGCTTCTTTCACTCTAAGAATGCTCAAATGGGTTAAGTTTCACGTCTTATTCAAAAATTGAAATGGAATCTGATTTCAATTTTTCTTGCCTCTCAATTCTAAAAAAATATTTAATGCGCTGTTCGTCAAGACTGTGCGTTGAAAGTAGGGACAGCAGGCGGGTTTCTTCAAAACGCTTCTAAAATAAAATGCGCGAAGGATCCGATGATTGAGGAGCTGCTCGAAAAATGCTCAAATGGTTTGAGTTTCACACCTTCTTCAAAACATGAAGTGGAAACTGATTTCAATAGTGTTGACTCTGTCGTTCTGAAAAATATTTATGGGTCTGTTCGGCAAAACTGTGTGTTGAAAGTTCTTAACATTGATAGCACTTCGCAACACGTATGCTCTTCTCAAAAAAAGATCAAATATCATCGTTCCAGTTGACCTTCTTCGCTGCCGTGATGGCCCTCGGAGGCCGTCGTGAGGCCGCCGGATACCACTGCGTGATGGTGTGGAAGAGAATGCCGCAGAAGGACATCGATCAGGTATGACGAGGTTTATCAATCACACGATAATATGAATTTGATCGAGTGATTTCAGTCTAAATGCCCTGATGCCATCTCTCCCACGCGCCGTTTCTTCGAAGAAAAATTTGCACCATTCATCTGTCATCCTTTTACGAGGTAGATTACTTTATTTATTAATAAATAGAATACAAAATCGATTAAATTTGAGTGGCTAAAGTCATGAAACAGGCTAGAGTCTAGAGGGCGAAGTCGACGCTGCGAGGTACGGGTGTTCCCTGAGTAGTGGAGACGTTGTGCACCCTCTTCTTCTGAAGCAGACCTCCTGAAGTCAGCGAACTTTAGTCAAAGCTAACATGAATGCAGCAAAAAATGAAAAACAACGTGGAAAAGAAGCGGATTCCCACCCAGTCCGATGGCCTTGAGGGTGAAATTGCGGATGGATTTGTTGAGAGCGAAGTAAATGAAAGGGGGCGATCCTGAAATTTTAAATTTATTTTCGAAATTATTTTTTAAAATTTATTTTCGAAAATACCGTGACTGAGCTGCCAGGCGACCTGACCCGCTATGATAATGGGAGGAGGCGTGGGGAAGAAGTTCATGTAGACGTAGCTGAAATTATTGATTGATTGACCTACAATTATCGATGTTTGATCTACTTAGGGAAGAACTTACACCAACGCGGCAACGAGGTTAACACAGCAGATCAGCATAGCTTGCACGAAGACCTGAAATGAATTTCAGTATTATTTTCGAAAATCTAAATTACCGGAGTATTGTGGACTATGCGAGCGCGATTTCCCTCAGCGGACATGGCGTTCTGAAAAGATCCAGCTGTGAACGGGGAACTACAGTAATAAGCAAATTGTCGATTGTCAAAATGAGGCAACTACCGTACACTCTTGACGACGAGGACCATGCACAGCATCATGTAGAGTAGGCAGGAGCAGGAGGCGACGACGATGTTGTGCACCGTGTGCGGGTAGTTGACGTACTGTAGCCGAGGTTTATCAATTGTACGAAATCGTGACATTTTTGCATTGCGTGCGCGGAGGCGACATACTAAGCCGATTCGGAGAATTCATTTGGTGTCTGGTGCAGTGTGCACTAATATATCCATTATAGAGGCTAAAGTCTAGCCTCAAGAAGATCGAAAAGTCAGAATCCAACCAGAGAAAACCAATTCAGTAGTTCATTAAAGAAGTAACATAAAAAATTATGTTCATCCCCTCTAGAGGAGTTCTTTCTTGGGATCAATTAACTACAGTACCCATTGCAAGCGCTATATTTTCTTGGTGGGACACCATTGCATTCATTCGTAATACGCCTTCTTCAATTCAGAGATCGATGGTAAACGTGCAATTTACAGCAATTGATATTCATGAAACACGTTATTGAAAACGTGCAGATATGAAGATGGAAGCAGCAGCTGACCGAAATCAAAACATTGAAAAAGCATGTTTTGACGGCTTGTTGCCAATAATTCCCGTACCTCTATGAATATGACAATTTGGCATCGAGGTGTCAATCATCCTAGCCGAAGTACTGTAACTGAGATTCCGAATAGTACAAACGAAATCAGCACGTTTGATCACAATTACGGAACTCTGCAACGTTTTCTTGGCCTTGTATCAGATTCCTAATCCTCTTGAAAAAGATGATCGTAATTAAAGATCATTTGGCCTCTGCAAACTTCTATTCATCCTAAGAATGCATGCGCTTTCGAAAGGTCTAGGGATCCTTTATAGCATATTTCTGAAATTTTTAACTGTCTCGTCAACAAGAATTCGTGTTGACCGGATGGATTGCTCAATGCTAAGCAGCAGCAAACTGTATGCCTATTCAATCAGTCTCGTGAGAAGGGATCAGGAATCTGGGAAGAATGGTAAATATTGTGCGATTCTTCAATACAGCAATCAACCAGTTCCCTTCATTTGCAATACTCTGGTCAGAGAATGGAGAGAGTAAGTGAGTCGAAGAGACTCTAACGAACCTCATCGGTTCCATGGCCGGGAATGAACGGGGAGAAAAACATGGACTGTAGCTCGGAGTTGAATATCACCTGAAATCATGTTTTGATTCGTTTTCTAGTTCCCTGTACCCGAAGAGATCACCAAGCGGTGCTTCAATGCTCTCTAAAGAGAAGAAAATCTGACCGGGCGCGTAAAGAAGATCATGAAAATGCCATAGGCTGAGCAGATTCCGATGTAGATGTTAGTGCGCGAGCTCTGAAGAGGGGATTACGGTATCAGGCACCAATGAATCAGGGAGAATGAACTACCGTAACCCGAACGCACCGTAAAGTACTTGGAGAGGTTCAGCATTTCGAAGAGGCGATTGAGCGCAAGTACCAGGCAGCAAGCAGAGGCGGTGCACCACATTCCTGAAAAAAAAGTTGTCGATCGATAAGATAACTTTGATCTACCGTATCCCGCAATTCCGACTGCCGTTGTGAGGAAAGGATTCGAGCAGAAAACAGCTCCCTGTAAAGCAAAACGATTGCATCGGGCCGGGAATCAAACCCGGGCCGCCCGCGTGGCAGGCGAGCATTCTACCACTGAACCACCGATGCTTGTAGCTACTCCTTTGGAAAGATGTCTACCTGTATGAGGAGATATCCAAAAATGACGCAGTTGGCCATGATTGCCACCATGTCGAGGAGGGAGAGAAAGAACATGATCTGTGTAAAATAAATAACTAATTAATCAGGGATAATTAATTAAGTAACTATTTAGTCACCTTGATGCAGGAAGACCGCAGGTCCTTGCCCAGACCGATCATACAGGGGATGTACAGAATCTAAAGTGGTCTTTGTCTTGAAAGGATTATTTGGGTTACGGTACCTCGGTGATGATTCCGAAGACCATTGAGTAGATGCCGAAGGGCAGTTGGCGCACTCCGTATTTATCTGCCCATGCTTGTCCCGGGGGCATAACCGCACTACAAAATGGCCTTTTTATTATTTTTAAAGTAAAAAATGGTCAAGTGCAGGCACGTCATGCGTTTTTACAGTCGTCTAGACACAAATACGGTAGGGGATGTAGCTCGGTGAGGCCGACTACTATTAGAATTGGTTCTGGGGAACGTTACCTTTTTCATGATTTAAGTGTTGTGTTTTATTCTTCCTTTTTCCGGACCAAAGTGGTCCAGAAAAAATAGTTCGGTTTCCTAAGTTCTGATGTTTGTCAGCCAATGTGGAGCTGGTCCACTTTATTTGTGAAAGCCACTCAAATTTCTCTCGGAAAAAAGAAAGTAGGATACGGTAGCCTACAGTATCCCCACCTGCAATTGTAGGCAGGGCCCAGCAGCATCGTGGGCATGAACTCATACTGCGATCCGACCATCCTGAAGTTTATTTATGAAAAAAATTTCGGCAATAATAAGATGTCAAAGTATGAATAAGGGGGTGTGCATCTAGAGAGGAAGACGCGGGATGGAATGATGAAGGATTTTCCGCTATCTGAGAGCAGTGGGCGGAGCCGGGGAAAAGAATGCGACCAAAAATTGAAAATTGAATATACTTACGTTAATAAATCTCGAAAAGACCGTGTTACGTTAGCCATTTGCTGAATGCTCTTCACTGAATAGTGACCGGAAAGCCAATATGATGCTCTGATCGTAATCAGAAGGGCATTTTAAAGTTCTCGGTAGAAATACTGATAAGTGGTAAAAAGAACGTGATAAAAGACTGAATCGCAGAAAAATAAGGTTTGGTGGTGAGGACGGCATTCTATAAGGAAGAAGTTGAGATTAGAGAATGCAGAGAAAGAGAGAAAACTCTCTAGTATTTACATGCTCTCTCACGTGTCGCGTATCTCACGTATCTCGAAGGGAATCTATCGCATGCTAACAAAATCTCGTGGTAGAAAGCTGGACATTGTAATTATATATTAGCGTGCGGGGGAGATGACGCTAGCCTTCAATCTAGCTTGTTTCGAAGCGTCAAACGACCGGGAAATCGGCGATTATTAATCCGTGTTCCTTTTGCAGCTTGCAGCGTAGCCTACATTTAGGGCCGAGCTAGAAAGATATATGGAACAAGGCGAATTTCGCATGAACTATCCATGTTCAAAAACATAACCTTCACTTTCTGAAGACTAGAAATTTCGCTTGTATCCACCATTTCTGGCATTCCCACTGTACATTTCCTGTCGGAACTTCTTCATCTTCTGCCCACCACCAATTGTGAATAGCCATCATCTTCTATAACAGCCCCTCACTAAAACAGCATATCCTAGCAAACGCAGGCGAAACATGAAAATCAGGAGTCCGAAACCGAAAATGTTGCTTCGATTCAACATCACTGATTACGTGCGCCGTCCACACCAGACTCTACGGGAATTTAGCTAGTTTCGCGAGAATTATTCCGTATTCTTCGACAGATTTATGCGTTATCTAACCTGGGAACGCAGGAGTTGAGTGGGGTTCGGAAAGTCCGTGAGAGAGAGGAGGAGGACTTCGTAGAAGAGAGCTTCAGACTTGACCTTACGATGAGAGAATGCAAAGATCGAATTCTAGTCACAGAGCTTTAAATATGAACACACTCATTTAAGTGCAGTCATAAGATGATAAGGCCGCTCTTTGATCTGTTCGGATGATGATTGATAGTGTAGTTCAAAATTGTGGCAACCGTCTATTCATTTTGCACACTATCTCGTCCGATGGAGATGCGAGAGTGTGAAGAATGAAGAGAACAGCTCCTCGGTCTCATCCGTTCAAGTTGTTAAAATTCATTTCCAGTAGGACATGGTGTTTGATGGTTAGTGTTCCAATGAGTGCGATAGTCCTCGATCAAAGTGATGACGAGGAGTTGAATGTTCGATCTCGTTCACGTCTCTGAAGCTTCATCGGCACGTAGCGCAACTATAGATGGCGCGAAGCGGCGTGACGCGTTGGATTAGGGAGCGTCGAAAACAATTTTCAATCAAATACGAGAATGGTGTTTGATTCCGAATTGGGAATTAAACAAAAAGAAAGAAAGTGATCTTGGGACACGTCCGTAGTCTGATCGAGGGAACGGAATAATAAAAAAGGAATAAGTTACAAATTTATAGCTAGTTTACTAGAAATGGGCACGACGGGCATTTATTCATCAAAAATTGAAATGATTTCATAATTGGAGAATCGTGATGATCTTCGTGTACGCTGCTTACATCTTCACCGCCTTCTACGGATGTTCCCTGCTCGAGGTTGATCTTTGATCTTTATATGTCTTCCGTTACCTCACAAGAACATCTTTTACCACATCTGCGCTGTTTGGTCTGTGTAGTACCTTCGACTCCCAAGTTGGAATCAAAACAATTTCAATGTTTGTCCAACTTCACATAGCCGAACATTAACACGTGAAATTGGCCAAGTTCCTGATTGCATGTTTCTCGTCCCTTTTTGGACTTGTTTGTGATCTTCATAAGTCAAGAAGTGCAGAAAAGTCACGATAGTCGAACGTTAATTATAGTGGAAGGAGAAAAATGGACTTGAAAAGTCTTCAATTCGAACAGACTTGTTTATTCGAATCTTTTGGTAATTCGTCTAGTATGAGAATCAACAGAAAACATGTTTAAAATATAAACGTGCAGTCACGTCAAGCTATTTTACAGTCGTAAACGACTACGCTAGGTGGTGTAGTGCGGTGAGACCGACTACTGCTAAGACTACGTAACAAATTTTAACAAGAATCATCAGTACTGAGTAGGAATTACTCATCAAGAACTGACTCTCTTCATTCTGCGTGCTCTCTCACCCATACCCAGCGAGAGAGCACGCAAAATAAAGAGAGTCCTTTCGTACCAATCCATCGCTAGTGTTGAGTCAGCACAGGAAAGGGATTAATCAGTGAGACTGTGATATATCCTCGTGGTTTGATTTTAAAGCGTACCAGATCTTATTTGTTCACAAGTTCGAAAGTTTATCGTTGATATTTGATTTTTTAGCCCAATCTCACGCCATCTCGACTGGTTGTTGATGACTCTCCGCTCATCCACTACCTGCACCTGGCACAGGACAAGATCTGGGCCGAAGGTACGGTACCAGCTGCTTACGGTACTTCTGTGACGGAGATTACTGCAGCTTCCGATACAATTTCCGGTGAAAGAGAAAGTAGGGTGCATAGCAAAAAGTGTGTATTCGAATTCTTGGGAGAGCATTATTACTGTCATTTGCACATCATAGGTAAGTGAGAAGGTCGCGGAGTAGGAGAAAATGAGTGGGCTTTTGACTGCTCTATAGTTATCTTTCTTCTTTCTTTTCTTATCTTTCTTTTCTTATTCTCTTATCTCTCTTGGTACCACGATATTGAACAAGGAATGTGGAAACACTTAGAAAGGCGTTAAGAGACATTGGACAGGTTTTATTGTTGTTAGAAGAAGTTTCATGAAAGGTTGGGAGTTTCATGAAAGATCAAAGAGTAAATGAAAGAATCCTTTTCCAGGGCTCATAGGCCGCGTCTACGTCAATAATGCGCCCGATTTCTCCCGCCACCCTGAGCAGGTTCGTGTGCGCGCTTAGAGGAAGTAGTTACACACGGGGGCATAGCTCAGTGGTAGAGCGCTCGCTTAGCATGCGAGAGGGCTGGGGTTCAATTCCCCATGCCTCCAGAAACATTTTTGCTGGTTTTTCAGATAGCCAGAATGAAGCAGCTGGTCAGCGATCTCGAGTCGACGCCGTACTCGATGGGCCCGAACTCGACGTCATTCTGGCTGACTGAATACGACGAGTACAGGTGAGTATACTCGTCTGGTATTTACTGAATGTCATCTTATGTCTTCTTCTTTGTACGACGGAAGTGCCGTATCGGTCGAAAGTGTTCTTATCAGTCAGTCATTATTGCCTCTGGCGCAATCATAACACATACGGGGTTAGCAAAGCGTACTGGAAATGTTTATGTTCTGTTCTAAATAAAAATAGCTTTCCGTGTTGCGGCATGACCAGAAAGATGGAATTTGTTTCAAGAATTGCGCAAAATTTGTAGAGAACAGTGGTGAACGTTGCATTGCATTCGCATTGGTCAATGATAAAACATAAAATCACAGGCAATTCTTCGCCGGGGACGATTCGACCTTCTACACCACGCTCGACTCATTCCTGCAGGTTCGTCGAGACTCTATTCAATTCCCATGCACTATCTGACCGGCGAGAGAGCGTGGGAAATGAAGAGAGTGACTGACATGACTACTGCAGGTCTCCTTCAACAACCACTGGAACACGACCATGCAGTGGGCGCCGCAGGAGGGAGGAAAGGTGAGCGAGGGAGATCAAAGATCAACTTATTGGCTTCCCGAAAGATCATTAGGAGTATGGGAAAAAAGGCTATTTTGCACGAGCCCTGCATTCCCTTGCAAATATGCGAAATGTCGAGGGAAAGAACGTGTAATAATGCCAAATGTCTGTCGGCATTCGCACCGATATTTCCACTGGAGAAAAGATAATTAAATGTAAAACCATCGGAAAAGAGCTACCTTATCCAGATCATATCGTAATATTTTCCAGCCGGGAGCGAAGTACGTGAAGAAGTTCTTCTTCACCACTGCCTTCAAAATCAAGAATTGGGACGTGCGAACGAATCTGCTGCTGCAGTGGAGGAATATCACGAGCAAGTGAGAGATCAAAGACAAACGTATCAAAACATAATCATGAAACACTTAAAGAAGGAGTAACACGAAAAATTAGTTCAATGAGCCACTGTTTTGAGTAACAGAAGCCAGCAATCCGATCATGAATCACTTTATCCGAAGTTTGACAGACGGCTCTGTGGTTCTTTCCATACGCGCAAAGTTGATTGAAAGCGAAGGCTCGTTCCTATTTCGTTTATGTTTCACTCGTTCTACATAAGTATCTTTCTCGGGGTAAATTCGCTACAGTTCCTCATTGTGAGAGATCTTCCATTGATCTTCGTTGTGGGACTCCCTAGCATTCATTCATGTTACCCCTTATTTAATCGCCTAGAGATCAATGATTATGTCCTCTTCCCAGATATCGCGACTTCGAAGCGCTCGTCTTCGATGAGAACAACTTCTACAGTGATCAGGTTTGATCTTCCTGAAATGCGTTTGCCCTATGATGTTTGATCTCTGAACTTTGTTCTGTGATCTCTGGTCTCCAGATGCTCGAGCTGAAGACGACGACGCTGCAATCACTGGGCACGGCCATCCTCACCCTCATCACCGTCTGCATCCTCTTCGTCGCCGAGAAGAGCATCGTCTTCTGGGTACGGTAACATTTGAATTGCTTGAATTCCCGCTCAAAATTCACCCAAATCGAAAGTCTCCATGTAGATTGATCTAAATTTTTGGAGGCTTACGCTAGTTCAGTTATCGATCAGCAATGATGGTTACGGTAGTATTTGAATGAGAGAAGTGATGTGCAGGTGGTGTTCACGCTGATCTCGATGGACATCGGCACGGCCGGCTTCCTCTCGCTGTGGGGCGCGGATCTCGACCCGACTACCGTAGTCAACATTCTGGTGAGGGTTACGATAGCACTGGAAGTCCATTGTTTTCTTTCTATTCACGTAATAATGGGCGTTTGATACCATACTTTATAAGCATAATTTGTTGAAAGGCCCGAGAAGAAAATATCACTTGTCATTGCTTTCCAAACGATAAGAAGCAACGGTGAAACTCAAGCAAAACACCCTGAAATTGCTCGCTTCATTTGTGTTTCATGTGCGGAATAAGATGGTGACGATGGAGGGGCACCGCTTATTCCGTCGAATATTTGGTGAAAGAAATAATCACAATCAATCCGCAGATGTCGATCGGCCAGTGCATCGACTTCGCGACACACGTCGGCTACCGTATCTACCGGTGGGGCTTTGCTCGATCGAGGAGTGACTCTTCATGCTATCATTGATGATATATGTACAATATGATTCCTTAGTGTTTCTTGGTCACCTAATTAGCTTAATTTACTGATTATCAAATTAGGTTAATTAATTATTCCTCAGATCGGAGTGCGCAGATCCGGACGAGCGGATCAAGGATGCACTTGGAGCGATGGGCTGGCCCGTGATGCAGGGAGGACTGTCGTCGCTGCTCGGTGAGAGGGCTGATCTTTGATCTCTCGTCCTTGTCCCCTGAAGAGATTCTGCATTCACCACAGTGCGCCGAGAGGTGACTCTCTTCATTCTACGTGCTCTCTCGCCAGCGAGAGATCACGCGGAATGAAGAGAGTCTTTTGCACAGCCGTCCCTGACTTCGAGTGCTTACTGTAGTTTGGTGTTTTGTAGTTTGATCTTTGATCTCTGATCTCTGCAGCGATCGCCGTGATGATAGTCGTGCCGTCGAACGCAGTCCGGATGTTCGCCCGCACTTCGGTGCTCGTCGTCGCCACCGGTGAGGGATCTGATCTTTGAACTTTGATCATTGAACGCACGATTGCCCATTCTCAAATCTCTGACTAGGGAAGGCTCCGCAAGAAGAGCCTCGCTTCCTTCTGAATGCTCGCTTACTGATTAGATCGGTGAGAGAGAGCGCTGAACGAAGAGAGTCAAGAGAAGGAAGCTCTAGCACTGACTGACTTGAGCTAGCGAAAATAGCCGTTCTTCATAATTAAGCTGATCTTTGATCCCTGCAGGTCTCTTCCACGGTCTCTGCATCCTGCCCATCGTCATTCGAACATTCGCGAGCAACGCGAAGGCACACAAGCCACTCAACCATGAGAAAAACCACTGAAAGATCAAAGATTAAACTAGGCCGCTCTCTCCAGTTCACGCACTCTCTCGCCTAGTGATGGCTTTGTGACTCTCTTCATTATGCGTGCTCTCTCAACATTGTATACTTGTGAGAGAACGTGCCGAATGGGGAGCTATTTCTTTACGAGCCATTCCTACTCTCGCCCTGTCAGTTAGAACCAGAGGGAGTGTTTGATAGAGTTATTGTTTTTCGCATTTATATCCACAAAAAGTGCACTACTTTTTAGAGATTTGATCGTATCTTACGGGTAGCTGTGACTCACACTTGTATTTTGTCGATAAATTGATTTCCCATCTTCATTTCATCGTAATGGTGCTAAAATAGTGAAGAAAAGAGCAATAAATTGAAAGAAATGCTACGAAAAATGAGGAAATAGGGACAACTGATAGCCCATTCACCAATTATTATCCCGCTCTTTCGAGGGGATTCCAAAAAATGAGTATCACTCATAGAACAGACTATCTGAGAAAATAAACATATTTCTTCAGCGACTTGGCACAGGCCGAAAATTCGAATTCCTACTAACTTCTCCAATAGGTCGGCCCCCACGAGGGCGACCGACGAGCATCGCCAGATTTTCGATCCGCATCCGCGCGGTCGCGGGCGCGGATTTTGAAAAATTAACTACAGTAGCCTCGAAATTTTTATATCGTCTCCTATGACTGCGGCGGTAGGGGCGCTACATTCCTTGACAAATTCTAAGACTTTTTTACTTCGGGTGTTTTTCGATCAGATTCCATCTAACGCCGGAAATCGATAATTCAACTTTTACTTCAGATACAATTTCAATTCTCTAGAAATTTTTCAAGAACTGCCGGATATATTATTTGTGATTAAGCTTTCGCTTGAGTCAGTGCATACTTCAGTAGAGCGGAGCGAAATATAAGGTGCCTTAAGGAAGTCAAAATGAATTATGAGTGAATTATGGTGTACTTTTTGGGTAACTGTAGGTGAGTGCGCAAGTTGGACGACTTTTTCTAATTGGTATAATATAGTCTAAAATCGATTTTCAACCCATTTTACACCAATTGGGTAAAGTCGTCCTACTTGTTCACTCACCTACAGTAACCCAAAAAGTACACCATAATTCATTCATAATTCATTTTGACTTCCTTAAGGCACCTTATATTTCGCGCCTTTCTACTGAAGTATGCACTGACTCAAGCGAAAGCTTAATCACAAATAATATATCCGGCAGTTCTTGAAAAATTTCTGGAGAATTGAAATTGTATCTGAAGTAAAAGTTGAATTATCGATTTCCGGCGTTGGATGGAATCTGATCGAAAAACTCCCCAAAGTAAAAAAGTCTTAAAATTTGTCAAGGAATGTAGCGCCGCTACCGCCACAGTCATAGGAGTCAATATAAAAATTTCGAGGCTACCCTAGTTAATTTTTCAAAATCCGCGCCCGCGACCGCGCGGATGCGGATCGAAAATCTGGCGATGCTCGTCGGTCGCCCTCGTGGAGGCCGACCTATTGGTGAAGTTAGTAGGAATTCGAATTTTCGGTCTGTGCCAAGTCTATTTCGATTCTCTCAGATAGTGTGTTATAGTTTGATCCTCTGCACGGAAATCTTTAGTAAAAGGAGAAAGATTTTCTCGAGCAAATGCAGAGGATCCAGAGTTGGGGAAGGCAAAGCGAGCGAGAATGTATGGAGAGAGCGCACTCTAGACACGCCGGGAAAAAGACCCTCGCGTCTCTCCCTGTTTGAATTCCCGCGGAGCCGGAGCTGGGAAACGGTTGCGCGTGCTTGCTGATGTTGCTTAATTCTTGCGCGCGCTTTTTTCGCTGCTTGTTTTGCTGCTTTTGTTGTTTTTGCGCTTATTTTACATATTTTTATTATTCGTAGATGACGAGCGATAACGACTCCTCCAAGATTGTCATCCCGGGCGACGTTCTGTTTCCATCAAGCGAGACTAGGCGGCCTGGAAAGGGCACGTATGAGCTCCATGGCTCCATCTACTCTTCCTTGGCCGGATTCGTTTTCGTCAAGGAGGAAAAGCAAGTGAGTGAATTTATGATTTTTTATACTATGTTAGACTAGAGTTTCCCAGGATTAGTTACGTGTATGCGTCTATTTACGGCATTTTCGAAAATCGTCGCTGTCACGAGTTATTCGTGCGAAGTTTAGTTCATACTCGATTTAAGTTTATATTTTTAGTTATTATTATTATTTAAATAATTGCAGAGAGACCGAACTATCGAGATCGTGGAAGTGCGGCGGTCCGAGGTGAACTTTGATTTGGATTTTGAAGAAAATCTAGTGCTATTTTGCATTTTTCTTCCATACCACCTTAATTTAGCTGTTAAAATTATATTTTTATAAATATATTTAAATAAATGGTTGTAGATAGGTCACGACCACGTGGTGCCCTACATAGGCGGTGTGGTGACGGCGCGCGTGAGCTCGATCGGCCAACGATTCGCCAAGTGCACGCTGCTCTGCGTCGAAAGCACGCCCCTGCCCGGTTGGTTGAGTTTAGACAATACTTTAATTATTTTAATCGTGACTGTTATAATTGTGAAACATTGCATTATGATAATCATAGTGATATAGACCTAGAAAGTACGATTAGTTGCTAAAGAGGTAGGTTAGTGCGCCGAGAGTTTGTTCCTGCCCGGTTGGTTAAGCTTATAATCTACTTTAATTCATTTTACAACTTGTCGACTATCTTTGTGAAACGTAGGATTAAGAGATTATCCCAAGAAAGTATCATTAGTTGCTAAACCTGGTAGGTTAGTTCGTCGATTCCAAACCCTTTCACGGACAATTGGGTTTAATTTGAATGGATTTAAATCCTTTTAGTTGGTTTATTTAAGACGGATTCGGATATTAAGATCCATGCGCAGAATATTAATTGTGGACCAGAAGGTTAGTGCGATGAGAACACGCTCCTATTCTGTCTGTTGCGTTTAGAAAATATACTTACATATTTAAAATTGTGCTCGTTACCTTAGAGGCTAGATAAAGCATGAAACGCCATTCAAATTCGTTCTGTGAAGGTGAGATTATGGTTGTGCACTTCATTCAAATTTGCCATGCGTATGTCAGAGTCCGTTTTTTAACCACATAATTTTCGACCCTATGGGCTGGTTTCTCCGTTTTGAGTGCTAAGTGCCTGGGGGTTCCGATTAGATGTTATGGCTAGAAGAGAAGGCGGGCAAGTAGACATTTTCTTTGCACCACTACTCTGGTTGCCTTCGTTCTACTTAGTTAAATATTTTTTCCAGGAGGTGCTGAGTTTGGTGCAATGTTGCGACGAGAGGACATCCGCGCTACGGACAAGGATAAGGTGAGCAGGGACATTTGAGTTTCATGTCAGCTATTTGGTCCAAGGTACCATAACCCACACTTTCCGCTAGGGAATTTGGAGTTTCATTTAAGCTATTTGGGTGCTCGTTTCTTGATCTCAGAATCGTCTGAGATGTGCGCATTTTGTTTGAATTTGGGATTTGTTTTGTTTAGTGTGATCCTTAAGGGCAGTGGATATCACGTTTCACTCGTGTTATTAGGACGAGCATTGGCTAGTCTGCAACATGTGGTTAGAGTCGGTGTCACATTTCACGGCTCTCACCTCCTTGTTATGATCGCTTTAGAGTTTATGTTGCGCGTGATATAATCAAATTCGTTGCAAGCTAGCAAGCCTGTTATGCCTCCCCTCGTATTGCGAAATTAGGCGAAAGGGGAGCGTACCGGTCTCGCCATCTGGTCTCGAATTACCAACGCCAATGTGTGCCATAATAATTATTAATATTTTTATTTACAATACTAATTGTAGATCGATCTGCCCCGATGCGTCTCTCCAGGTGACATCATCCTCGCGCGCGTGATCTCCTTCGGAGACAACCAGACCTCCTTCCTGCTGTCTATGGCTGAGGTACGCTTATTGGTAATCCACGATCCTGAATCCGATTCTGGACTTTACGGCTTTCCATCTTGATCAGCGACTGTAGCAGCTTGCTGCGAACATTCCAGACCTTCACTTTGGAGCGTCTGAAAATATGTCCAAAATACTTAATTTGAGCTGAAATTTGGTCTGTAGGCATCAATTGTGCTCTTACTCGATTCCCCTTATCGATTTTTTGGTAGATCAAAATTTGACCTCTGAGCAGTTTTTGCTCCATAACTTTAACAGTTCGAAGTAGAAACAACCCAAACTTTTGCATCCTTTAGAGAATTAAATTCTGCATTGACTCGATTTTTTTCAGATTTTTTCCATATGGTTAAGTTTGGTTTATAAGCGAAAAACAGTGAAAAAGTGCAGTGCGCGCTTGTTTGCACTGCGCATAAAGGTGATAAGAAGTTTCATTTCAAATCGGGAGGTCCCGGGTTCCCTTGAAGAAGCATGTTTTGATTGGTAACAAACTTCATTTCCATTGTGCTCGCATGCATAAATATTCCTTGTTATAGATATTCGAACTGTTTGTGAGATGCAATCAATTACCATGCTTGGAATAGTGAATAAATGTGATGAAAAGGAATGTTATCAACGAGCAAAACATGTTTCCTTCGATGGGGAGTCGAACCCGGGACCTCCCGATTTGAAATGAAACTTCTTATCACCTTTATGCACAGTGCAGACAGGCGCGCGCTGCACTTTTTCACTGTTTTTCGCTTATAAACCAAACTTAACCATATGGGAAAAATCGGAAAAAATCGAGTCGATGCAGAATTTAATTCTCTAAAAGATGCAAAAGTTTGGTTTGTTTCTACTTCGAACTGTTAAAGTTATGGAGCAAAAACTGCTCAGAGGTCAAATTTTGATCTACCAAAAAATCGATAAGGTGAATCGAGTATGAGCACAATTGATGCCTACAGACCAAATTTCAGCTTAAATGAAGTATTTTGGACATATTTTCAGACGCTCCAAAGTCAAGGTCTGGAATGTTCGCAGCAAGCTGCTACAGTCGCTGATCAAGATGGAAAGCCGTAAAGTCCAGAATCGGATTCAGGATCGTGGATTACTCCTAGATCTTCTGAAACCCCAAAATCGATTTTTCGGATTGTACCACGAAATGCCCGTATTGTCCTGATTCTCTCGTGAGAGGCGTGATAAGAAGATATTTATCAGACACTCATTTTAATTTTGTTGGTTTTTTTATTACCTGGTGGGTCAATGGAATCAGCTTAGCGTAAATCGTGGGAACAAGAACTGTCCTTGAAACACGTGTCATCCGTGTCTAACGCTCAAAGTCTTTGTTTTATTTCTGTCCTGAATGCTGAGCCCAGTGGTTTAGGGAGGATCCATGGAAGTTAGCGGTGCTTTGAAACGGCCGTGCACGTAGTTCATGAAATTTTGGTGTTGCTATGATTCCAAACATGGGCACCTTTGCTTCTAGCAGCAAAACACTCCCGGTTTTGGATAGTGCTCATTATACTTCTTCCAGCTTTAGAGTACCAATTTTCGTAATCTGCCGGTGCAGTGGCTGAACTAGTGTGCACAACCCCGGTTTTTTAACTCAGCAGCAATCCCTGCCCAACTAAGTATGATTCTGCTTGCAATCGAGTCATTTTTGGTATGGGTTGTGGCTCTCTCGCAGTAGTGTAGTGCCAGCCCGATAAACTTAACACAGACACGCAACTTGGATTGGCCATGAGTTTGTAGTGCGATAACTGCTTATTGCCAGCGAATACATTTTCATCATCTTTAGCAATATTGTCACATCCCAGAGTCATTGGGCAAACCGTGTAACATGAAACTCACATGTGCGCCGCATTGGATATTTGTGTTGAGAGAAGTGGAGGCAGTGGGGCTTCTCTATTAATATACCCCCCCCCCTCGCTCCAACGTATGAGGGATGAGCCCCTCTCCCTCTCACGGGGGCATTCATATCCCGCCGTGTCTCGTGATGTCGATGGCGAAGCGTCCTATTAGGGATAATTGCGCGTCCATGACTACAGCGCTCAGACACAGTGCAAGTAAAAAGGGCCTGCCATGGAACTAATTGTGGTCGCTGAACATGTCCCTGTACTACGGATACTGTGGGAAAGAGAAAGAGACCACCTTCTCACCCAACCCTCTGTTAATGTCCTATTCATGGTCGTGATCAACGACTTCTTTATGTACCACGGCTGATCTATTAGAAAGCGCTTCAGTCAACTAGAGATTGTCTATACGAAGGCAAATTTAATATCAAGATTAAGGTTAAACAATCAATCAATCGATAATCCACTCAGGACGAGTTGGGCGTGGTCTCCGGGGTCTCTGAGTCGGGCGAGCGCATGCTGCCCGTCGACTGGGAGCACATGGCCGGAGTGAAGAGTGGAGTGCGCGAGCGCCGGAAAGTGGCCCGAGTGCCCAAGATGAACCAGCTTTTAGGATAGGGTTACGGTAGACGCCCTACCCACTTTTTGCATGAGAGCAGTTTTATTCCCGCAGTTCCTGCTAAAATTATTCTAAGATCTATCGCTCCGTCTAATCGATTGTTGTTCATTGTTGTTACTCTTGTTAGTCTCGCAATGCGGGTATTGCTCATACTCAGTATGAATAGTTTACATGCAGTTTTTGTGTTTCAGGGCTTGTTTGAGCCACCGGTTCTCGGCCGGCGTTGATATCTTGATCAACTTTTCCTTGTTTTGTTGGTTATTGATATCACTGTGTTTCCAGTTATGTTCTAAGCCGGCTGTCCAATCACCGCACCTGAACACACCGGAATCTCGCCAGCCTACCAATGGACAGGACGGACGGGTACTACTTCCCGCACAGCAGCGCCGGGGGCAGCACCCTTACGCAGCAGATGCAGCCGCCACCCGGGCCAGGAGCCTACCACCAGAACGAGGTATGTCACCGGAAGAGGCGAAGATGACTATCAGAATCCCCTCGACGCGCTATTTACATAGAATTAGCGTCTGCATTATTCCCACGCTACGCGCGTTCATTGTTCGAGAGTAGAGAGAGAGAAAGAGCCACGACGCGTTTCGCATTTCCATTTCTTCTCCGCTCGCATCGTCCATTTCCTCGCGTTGCGCTAGTGATGAGCGGTTCGCGACCCCTCGTCTCGCTGACGATAGTCGACGATGGAGAGCCGCGCCGCGCCTACGGCTATTTCGTGCCCCGACCATCCGAGGTAGATCAACCGGATTACGGTAGGGAGGGGAATCACGGACTGATTGGGTGTACGCATAGTGACAGCTCCTTTCTTGTTGAATTAAATCTTAACGGCTGCAGCAACCGGCCGTAGCAGCGCAGCACGGCTACTACGGCGCGCCGCCGCCTTCCGACACCGACTACCGGCAGCAGTGCTGTGAGTGGGGCGATTTTTGCAGTACGGTAGCCCCGGAGTCCATTTCGATCGGCAACTGACTTAATTTTGCTCGTTCAGTTCCTCCCCCACAGGCGCCGCCCTTCATGTCGTTTCCCAATGAGTGAGTTTGGTTTAATCGTTCACGTTGAGATTTTTCTGAATCATTGTGCGGTTAACCATATTTAGGCCTAATGGATTAAATTTGCTTCTTTTCCCTAGTTTTATCCGCATTTTGCTGCCTATTATTCTATTCATGCTGATAAGATCATAATTCATGTGTAATAACGTGTGCGGACAACACGCTTACTTTTGATTGAGATGCGCGCTCGGCCCCTGCGATTGTGGTTTCAACTCCTGGTTATGTCCAAATCATTTAATTGCAGTGCAATAGTTGTCTGTACACGTTTCCAAAGACAATAACTCCAATGTTCCTTGAGATTTGTTGTTTCACATGCTGCTTAAGTTCAAAGAGTTTTCCTGCAGCGCAATCCCTCAGCGCGTAACGATAATTAATAATTTCGTATTCTTCGAATGCAAAATTGACACTGTCCTAGCAGTGTTCTTCCGCGAGTCCAGTCTCGAAGACGGGATGCACCTTTACCATTACCTTTGCAGTCCGTGGGCGTGGCAGCAGCAGAATCAGGCGTACCTCTCCCAGATGCAGCAGTACCAGCAGCAGCAGCTGCACAACCAGGCCACGTCGCCCTTTGCCAGCAACTGCATCATCCCGCCCCCGCCGCAGCCGCCCCCACCCTCTCTCCTTTTGGTAGGTCATATTGTAGCTTGTAGACGAGGATTACGGTAGTTCAACCGATAACCTCCCTTGATTCAGGGTCAGCATTGCCGCCTGCAGCCTCCGCCGCCTCCGCCCAACCTCGACGCGATCCTTGGAGCACTGGATGTGAGTGAGGAAAGAGAACAGGGATTGGATGAGATGATATTGTTATTTTTGTTATTGTTATTATTAGTATTATACGCAGGTGCGATACGAATCGGAGGATGACGTGATGGAGGTTCCGGCCTCCTCGACGGCGACGACGCCTGGCGGTGGAAGGAAGAAGGCGAAGACGTCGGAGACGACTGCTGCAGCAGCCGCGACCAAGGATGGTGAGCGGTTGTGGTGTATTTCGAGATTGATTTGAAGAAATCGCTGATTCACTGATCGTTAGAATTTTGCAACATGGTGATTAGAGGCATCGACATGGTTATTTATTGTACAAGGCTGATGCGGCTTTGATTATTGCTCGGCACGATGTCCAATATTCAATATATATTTATCTTTTACTTTCTCGACTATTTTAGAGTTTCTTTTCATGGAAGAAAGGTTAGATTATTTTGGAGATGAGGTACACCGAATACAGGGCATTCTTTAGTGGTTACGAGCTTGCTAATCCATAGATCACACTATGGTTGTTGAATAACTTTGCGGAAGAGAAGGAATTTTTAGGAAGGTGTCAAATGCTGTTCGAGTTTAAAATTTGGGCTTCTCTATCCCGGTGATTCGCAGGGTTTGCCCGGACACGTTAAGCAGGTTGTTTGTGGGATGTTGATCCATCCTCATGCGATTTTTCATGTTAACAAATAATATTGCGCTGACGTCGATTTACTGGTATTTTCATAATTTAGAGTGATTTTCTCTTCCTTGGGTCGCAATTCAAAATTTTATTTTTCCAACTTGGTGATTCTCTGCGTCGGCCTTGCCACATAGTTCAGTTGGTTCGGCAATTCTGATTAATTTTCATCGCCTTTGAGAAAAAAATAATGTTCCTTTCCGTCCAACCTCTCATATTTGCAGCAGCCGCTTCAGCCTCCACATCCAAGTCTGCAGCATCTGCAGCCACTTCCTCCCCTGCAGCAGCTGCGGCATCAGCTGCGACCATCCCTACCATCGGCCCCTCCTCCTCGCGCTCCTCCCTCGCCTCCACCTCCTCCATTCCCTCCCTCCTCGACGGGCTGCGCGCGGAGGTGGCCGCTCGCAGCAGACCCGCCCCTGATCTCAGATCCATAGGTACGGTAGGAGATGGGGCTACGGTAGCATCCGGATTACCGTGCCATGGTTATGGTTATTTGAGTAATGGTGTGAGTCTCCTCATATCTCGCTGGTTAGACGAAGCGAAGAAGCTTGCTAATAGGAGGGAGTCAGATCATAGTTCGGTTATGATAGCGGGGACGGGATTTCCACAGAGCGTTGCGGATGTTGTTCGATTTGAGGCTGGGCTACGTTAGCTCTGATGGTACGGTATTGAGTAGACTTATCGCGAACTGCAGAGCACGCTGCGTCGATACTGAGCAGCCGGACGGGCAAGTCGCCCAAGAGAAGCAGCCGAAGGGAGAGCAGCAGGTCGAGACGAACGGAGGAGAGGTGAGAAAGTGTGGTATTGTGTGTGGAGGGGGGTGCTATAATTGATTGAGAACTGGTGTTTTTATCACCAAAATGAGTTTGTTACCTGCGCGTTTCTAGTTGCTGCTCGTACTTGCCTTTGCAGAGTTTATTGGAACCGTGACCAATTGTCTGAGTTTTTTACAATAAAATTTTGTAGATCCGAGAGCCGGAAGGAGAATCGCGCAGCTGACTCGACGCGCGACAAGCGAAGAGAAGGGAGAAGAGGAGGAGGAGAGGAGAGAAGAAGAAGAGATGAAGGAGGAGAGAGGAGAAGGTATGTGGGCAGGAATAGGATGTAGTGTGGTTCAGTGGATGTGGTGCCCACACAAGGGTTGGGAGGGATTGGTAGGTCAAGGGATGTATCCGATTTATCAGAGCATCGGAGAGAAGGATAGGAACAGATGATCCGGAACGATTGTAGAGCGAAGAGTGATAGGGGAAAGGGGGGAAGGGACGGGGAGAGAGGGGAGATACAGATCACTGACGTGTCTACCGACACACTCCGAGGGCGAATAAGAAAAAAAATAGAACTAGGACAACTTGAAAAATAAACGATAGAAAACGCCAGGGTGCCTGAAAGTAGAGGGGGGACTAAAAACAGTGGTATCACAATACTAAAATCGGCACTTTCCTAGTTCCGCGCCAGGCTCCTCCCCCTTCCCTCCCTTCGCGATCTCTGACCCGCCTCTCGCCCCTCCCCCTTGCGCGCCCCCTCGTCCCTCCTCCTCCCTCTTCCCGCGCCCCTCCCTCCCCTGCCTGAGAGGAGAGCACTCCCCTCTATCCCTCTCTCGTTCCTCCCAGCGCTCTCTGACCCGGCGTGACTAGAGAGCGCGCGCGGATGACCTTATCTCGCTTCTCCTCACTCCTTGGAACATCACGTTCCTAAGTTCGAGGGGGAAACCTCTCGGCAAATTTTTGGAGAGAGCCAGACTCCATCCCTTTCGGGGTGGAGCCTGGTTCCACCCCTCCCGCCCCCCCTGGGGGCGGTGCCTGGCGCGGAGCTAGGAAAGTCCCCTAAAATCAATCTCATCGTTCAACCTGTGAAGGTAGCGCCGTGATGGGAGCCACCCATACACTAAATCTTGGTATGGCATCAATAACTGCCGACTTCACAGGAATAGATAGAGAAGGCCGTAAAAAACGAAATAAGTGAGCAATGAGTGGTTAATGTATGTGGGGGTGGGTAAGGGGGTCGAACACCTCGGGAACACCGGCATGTTCGATTTGATAGTCATCTCTCCCTTCTTCGGTTTGCAGGTGGTGGGGTCATTGATCGTCGATGCAGGGCGTGAAAACGAATGGGTGTGGGGTAAAACGGAGCCTGCAAGCCTGGAAATGTACGAAAAATAGAGAAGATGAGCGATATAAAATAGTATAGAAGATAACAGTCGGAAAAAAACATATTCTCAACTTCACGTTGTTGAATCTGAAATTCTGAAAAGAGAGGAAAGATTTCAAACGACATGTAAATCAGTAGGGAGCGCGACAGTGCGTTGATGATTGAAACGAAACTGGGGAAGTTCTGGAATCGAATAATTGTCGTCGTCGTCAGACTCATCATAATCAGATAAATATTTCACTGGAGGAAGAATTACGCGGGGACGATAAACGCCATTTTTCATACATTCATCAATATAAGGATCAGCGGTTTCGGTTAGGTGACCATTATTTGTTTCTCGAAGTCTGGAATAATGATATTCTGGATCAGTGCCATTCGAAATAGTTGAATTGGAAAAGTAAGGTTCCTGACTGCAAACATTAGTTGAGCGTTTCAAACAACGAGGGTTATTGCTGTAGATATTTGGGAGAGAAGAATAAGAGCCTTGAGGAGTGGCATTTATAATGGGAGGTTGAGAATTGTAAAGGTTCAGGCGATGTGTACTTAATTGAGAAGTGATACCGTATTGTAACGGATAGTGAGCGTCGGAAGAACATGGCATTACGGATCTAAAATCTTGAGAACGAGTATATTGGTCAGGGAAATAGCGAGACGAATAAGGTTCGGAATAAAGATTGGACGATGCTGGTCTGAAATTTTCGCATGGTAAACCATAGGAATTCGTGTAGTTTGAGAACGTTTTTCTCGGGTGATTAACACGCCGTTTCTTGCAGTTCTTGTGCCTGGAGTAGCGAGATTTCCGAGATGATACACCTGCATACGAACAACGAATGATCGACAAAGGGTTAAGGAAGGAAGGGACGGGAATGGAGATGTCCATTAGTCGAGGAAGAACCTTTCTGGAACATGTTGAGTGCTGTGTAATAGAAGATGGGGAAGACGATGGGGAATAATTCATGAAACCGGGTGGTGGATCAATCGATGAGATATGGATGAATGATCTACCATAGATTCGTTCCCTGAGACAGTGCAAAATGTCCTCGATCTTAGCAAGTTGGGAAGGGACAGACACTGGTAACGAATGGAGAGATTGTGAACTGAGCTGGTGGAGTAGTGATTCCACGCCAACCAATACTTCGACAAAGAATGATGTGTCGTTTTCGTCGCTATATTGGTGGTATGAAAATGATGGACTGGTAGAGGGAGATTGCCGAACTTCAGGAGAATTGTGTATATCAACGTTCGACATGACGCGGGAAATGGAGACGAATAATAGAGATATTTGAAATTGGAAGAGATGTGGAAACGAAAGTTGGAAGAGGGTGGAATAGGAAGGAAAAAGCAGAGATAATAGAAGGTTGGACGAGTTGGAGAAGGTGAAGACGATTAGAAGTATGGGTTTTGGCCGATGCACCAATATGATTTAGTGTATGGGTGGCTCCCATCAAGGCGCTACCTTCACAGGTTGAACGATGAGATTGATTTTAGTATTGTGATACCACTGTTTTTAGTCCCCCCTCTACTTTCAGGCACCCTGGCGTTTTCTATCGTTTATTTTTCAAGTTGTCCTAGTTCTATTTTTTTTCTTATTCGCCCTCGGAGTGTGTCGGTAGACACGTCAGTGATCTGTATCTCCCCTCTCTCCCCGTCCCTTCCCCCCTTTCCCCTATCACTCTTCGCTCTACTATCGTTCCGGATCATCTGTTCCTATCCTTCTATCCGATGCTCTGATAAATCGGATACATCCCTTGACCTACAATCCCTCCCAACCCTTGTGTGGGCACCACATCCACTGAACCACACTACATCCTATTCCTGCCCACATATTGAATTTTCGGAATAAGGAGTGGACGAGGCTGATCTGAAATAACCATCCGTGTAGTTGGGGAACGCTTTCCTGGGCTGGTGAACTCGCGGTTTCTTGCGGTTCTTATGGTTGGAATAACGAGATTTCCGAGCCGATATGCATGAATACGAACAACGAATGACTGACAAGGGGTTAAGAAAGGATGGGACGGGAATGAAGAGGTCCATCAGTCGAGGGAGAAAGTTTTTGGAGAATGAACCGTGCTGTGTAATAGGAGAGGACGATGGGGAATAATACTTGAAACCGGGAGGCGGATCAATCGATGAGGTATCGATGACTGATCTACCGTAGATTCGTTCCCTGAGACAGTGCAAAATGTCCTCAATGTTAGCAAGTTGGGAAGGGAGAGACAATGGTAAAACATGGAGAGGCCTTGAACTGAGCTGGTGGAGTAGGGATTCCACGCCATACAATACTTCGACGAAGAATGATGTGCCAACATATTTTCAATGGATTTTGCACAACAATATGGGCTGCGGTGGGTCTACATTCGCCAATAGTTTCCGAGGAATGCAATAAGGAATGGGTGGAGAACGGAAAAAAATCAAGTGTCCGCTGACTGTTTTTGTGTTATTTTTATTGCACTTGGGCAATGCTCTTATTTACGTTTCTCTAAAAAAATAATCAAGGTGCGAGGTTGTGGTTTCGTCAATAAGGTAATTTATGTGTCTGCCACTGCTTTTCAATTCCGAGCACTCAAAGTCCATAATAATTAAATAACTTCATTGAATAACTTGTGATCGCCATTTTAAAATTTTTAATTATATTAATTACAGTACCCGCTCTCGCGATTCGCCGTCGCGTCGCAGCCATCGGAGCGACGACCGTAGCGAGCAGCGGAGTGATCACCGGGAGCGACGGAGCAGGACCAATGGAGAGAGGAGGGAGAAGGAGAGGGGAAGGGATCGAACTGAGAAGGAGAAGGTGAGCTGGCGTTTCCTTGGGCTGGGCAATAGGTCAGATGAGAACCATTTCATAATGCCGCCTTTGATCTTTCAAATGTGGCATTACGACATAGCCTCTCACCCGATCTACTACATTGGACATCGTTTAGGGAGTCGAGAGAATTTTTTAATGAAATGCAATGCTTGGTTGTGCTCGTGTTGATTGTGTTGATTCCAACCTCTTTTCGTCCGACGATCGAATCAACACAATATCTGCGTCTCTTAGTTACTCTGTGAAACAACAAACTGAGAGCTTCTTAAACTAGTTTTGGCGTTAATGCACGTTGTGATTGGTGTCCTTTCAGCTGTCGTCGACGGATACGGCAGAGACGTCGTCGCCGTTGAAGCCCTCGGACATCCAACTGAAGCTGCGCGAGTGCGCCAAGGAGAATGACAAGGGAGAAGTGCAGGTATACGGTAGGATGGGCGTCTGACTCTCTTCAGTTCACGTGCTCTCTCGCCTGCCAGAGGGAGAGAGAGAGAGGTTGAAGAGAATTTTTTTAGTTCAGCAAACAGCTTGGCAGATCTTGGTTGCATTGTTCGTGTAACAGTTGGAATTGTCTTTGAATTTTAATTCAGTCTCAATCGAGCGTAATTTTCAAAACAATAAGATCGGTGGATCTTTGACAGTAAAAAATTAACCATTAGTGTGGTCTGCATTCTGATCTTTGATCTCTTTGCAGGTGTTTCTCACTTCGGACGACGAGCGGGATGAGCAGGAGGGCGAGGGGAGGGACGAGTACGAGGATGAGGATGAGGAGCAGAGTGAGGAGGGAGAAGAGGAAGAGGGCGGAGCAGAGTCGGACATGGACATTGAATCGGAGGTGAGGCAGCAAGGAGAGTTGGGTTTCGTGGGAGTGAAGTTGCGATCGGGTGATCTTCCATCAGATCTCAAGGGTTTATTGGCGGTGAATTCCAGTGATTGCTACTTGGTGGAGTGACGTTTCAGTATTAGGTGAAGATCTGATTATGAAAAGAATGAAAGCTCAATAACGTTTTTTTGTGCTCGTGTGCCCATCGATCATTTCATTTGTCCCAAGCCAACCTTTTCGACTATTTCCTGTAGCAGGGGATCACCGTGTTTAGTGAAAAAAAATTTAATTAGTTTCTTCGAAAAAAAATATATATATATATTTAATAAAATATATTCCCCCCAGGGCGGCGAGTCAGACGACGTCGACGGTTCATCGTCTTCCTTCCTGCAGTCGTCGTCGCAGCAGCAGCAGTACGGCAGCCGCAGCCACTCGACGGCCGACTTCTGGGGCAGTGGATGCGCGCCCGAGGACGAGGTAGAGGTGTTATTGTTGTTGTTTTCGTTGTTATTATTTTATTTCACTGATGAGTACGTTCGAGGACGAGGTAGTAGTGGAAGTTGTTGTTGTTATTTTAGAGGGTGGACCAATTGTCCATTAATCCTTGACGGTTTTGTAGTGGTAAGAGGCAAGGGTGGAACCGGGATCTTCCGTGGTTTCTCGAATACCGAAAACGTGGCAATTCATCGATGGCGACCCCTCTGACCTGCTCTATTCTGATACTGGAGCGCGCTTTAGCTTCAAAAATAAATTAATTTACGATTACACGATATTGCTGCAGGAGGAGCACCGACTGACGCCCGAGGTCTTCTTCGCGAGCGGGCCGTCGCGTCGAGTGAACAGCCCCCTGTACAGGGAGGTGAGTGGGGGGAATTTGTGGAACTTCTTTGAACGGGGCGATCGGCAATCATTAGTTAGCTGGGGACGACTTATATGGAAAACGTGAATCAGGAAGCTTCAGGATTGATTGCGATTTTAAATAGCCCATTTGTTGTTTTGAGTTGTTGCATTTTTACCACAGAATTGGATTAGAATTATTTAGCTTTTGGTGGTGAAACTGTGCAGTAGTGATGGAAAGCTGCCGTTCGGAATTATTATATTTGGTGTGTATAATTTTTGTTTTAATATAAACGTCAAACGAAGATGAAAACGCTGAACGGCATATTTGATTCCTTTATGACAATGGTGGAACGCCAAAAAATCGGGGCGAACCAAATCGTTTACTAGTGTGTTTTCGATCCTCCTTGCCCAAAAAGAGCACCACTTTTTGTATAGAATTAGATTACATATACCAGATTCTCTGTGATTTAAAAAAAATGATTAGTAAATCATTAATTATTATCATAAATCCCCTCTGCAGAGTCACCGACGTGCGCGTGCTCTCGCCTCGCAGGCGCTCTCCGAGGAGTACCGCGAGCGCTACGACCTGATATCCAAGCACCTCCGTTCCCGCAGCGTCTTCCGCGGACTCCAGAGCTCGTGGTACGGTAATGGGGTTACGGTAGTTCCAGGGGTCAGATCTATTATTACGGTAATGTTACCATGGTAGGGCGAATCAATTTAATTATTTTTTCTGGACTTGTGATAGAATATCCTGATCAGATACATGGTTACAGTCAACCAAAGGGATGGGATTAGTATAAGGAGCTCCTGATCGAATGAGTGCTATTCGCAGTGGCCCCGACGCGCCGAAGCTATCGATCCACGACCCTCGCCCGACGAGCAAGCACGTGCAGACGTGAGTTGACATTAGAATATTCAAAAAATTAAATTTAAAAATAAAAATATTATTTTTTTAGAACTGTTTGTATTCTTCGTGCAGCCAGTGGAATATATCTTCCATTTATCTTTGCCTTTCACTGACTGCACGAAGGTTACAAGCAGACATGATTTTTGTTTTTGTTGACCTGAAAAAGATACAACCATTGCACATGTTCGAATGATTAACCTCATGCTGAGTTGGTGAAACTACGAATATTTAGGGTGCGTGTGCAGACTAAAATGGTGCTTTTTAAAAAAAATGATTGCTGGAAGTCGTCTATTGTTTCTGATTGAATTGTAAACCTGATACAGAGTAGGTGAAACGCGGATGAGCACAGTCAAATTTTGATTTATTTATGCTACATTGTCCGCGAGTACGATTAAGCCGTGGGATTTCTTGCGGACATGTACGATGCGTGATACACTAGTGCACATTGTGCGAGCAATCTTTTGCATAATTTAAATATTTTTTAAATAAAAATTTTTCCAGGTTCCCCTGCAAGGAGTCGAACGTGCAGTACGCGGGGCCGGATGCCTTCATCCATGAGCCAACTTCCAGGCCCTCGATCTACAAGAAGGGCGGAGGTGGGATTATTGGTTTTATTGATTGTTGACGTGAAATTTCTCGATATTATCAAATCGAAGAATATTTCACGCTTCATAGTGTGCATATGAAACTACCATCCACGTGCATATTTGGAACTTTTTATATCGATTCAAAAGTTTTTTATACTCGGATTTCAGTTCCATAAAGCGAATAGCAGAGATTCTTGTGGCTGATATTTTATTTCCGAAACTGCTGACAACCATGTTTCGGGTTCACGCACCAAAATCGATCTTGAATCGATTTTGGCACTAATAATACTGTTATTCGCAGGCTACCCTGGAGCGTCGCAAGGACCGTACACGATCATCTCGCGGTCGAAGCTGGTTCGCGCGCCAGCCGCGGCGCCGTCCGCTCCGGTTGCGGCAGCCGCCTCTCCCAAGCTCGCCTCGCTCAAGCGGACGATACAGGCAAGCATATGGTTTCTCAATGAAACCCCAAAGAACCATGTGTTTGGGAAAAGTGAGCTCGATGAGATCCTTCCGATTCAGAACGCTCCTTCCGCCTCGACGACAGTGCAGACGACGTCAGCGTCGTCAACTTCCGTCTTGTCGACCATGTCGTCGGCCTCGACGACGACGGCGTCTGCGGCTGCTGCAGCCGCGCCCCGAGCGCGCGACGGTTCGCCGCCCGCCAAGATCTCGAGAGTGGATGAGGTGAGCTGCTGCGTGTTCTTAGACTTATACCTGAGCGCTGAAACCCTGAATGGACTGGTCAATAATTGCTTGATTTTGCGTGTTACCTTTTATTGATTCCACCTCTAACATGCCATCAAAGCCTCATTGTTTCTGCATCAGAACATGGCAGAAAAATTTGATTATTTTTGCCACAAAATTGCGCATCTGCCCCACCGGACTACCGTATTCTACTGTATCAAGTACCCTACCGTAACCGTTCAGTTGATGGCCGAGTTGCTGGCGAGTGTTGCGCCGATGCGCAAGGCTGCGTCCGAGCCGCGACTGGACACGAAGGTGACGGCGTGCGCTGACAGCGATGACGTGAGTAGATGACGTCATCGTGCTAATTGGATAGCTAATTAACTAATTACGTAACATTAATTAGGACATTCTTGCTTGGAGTATTTTGAAAGTTTGGAGTGTTGCTGTGTGTGAAAAGTTTGGCTAATTGTAAAAGCATTGTCGTATTGGTGTCTCGTCATGTCCATCTAACCTTGAGTTGTGCGCTTCATGTCAATAGAGATTGATTGTCGGCTTCAACATATTATTTCAAACTAAATTACCGTGAGATTATCTAATTATCTTTCAGACGTCGCTTCCGCTAGCGATCAGTTCGCCACGCGCCCTCGCGGATCGCGGTTCGTCCGCATCGCTCGCGTTGATCCGCTCGCCGCGTCCGGATTACCACGCGTCACTCGCGTCTCCTGGCTCGTCGAAGGCGGTCGTGCCGCCCCGATCCGCGCTCAGCTTCCGCAAGATTGGCGAGCACGTGGTGCGACCAGGCAGCAAGCTGTGCTTCGAGTGGGCTGAGGTATCGAGGGAGAGAGAGAGAGGGTTAGACACTTCTGCATGAGACCAGAGACTGGGTCAAAGCGGTGTGATCCATACCCGCTCGTCTTTACTTGTCTGGGGGAAGGGATCCGATCTAAGATGGGAATGAGCACGCTGCTCTAATCCTAACCCATACGACCTCAAAATTACATTGTAAAAACTTCGAACAATCTCGTTTGACCTGGTCCAGTCTCCTGCAAAAGCGTCGAGGTTTAAGAGTCGCGCTTGTACTTTATTTAATCGTCGAGATTGAGATATTTAAGGAGTTGTTGTTCTATAGCGCGAGGAATACTAACACTGATTGTTCTATACTCGTCGAATTTTTCGCATTGTGCTCGTGTTCAGTCTCTTTTGCCTGATGTTCTGTCGTAGTCTAGTCGTGGCAGTTGGAGTAGTAGTAGCGAGATTTGTTTCATCACTCCCCCATAATGATGTGCTCTCTCCCTCCGACAGTCTGGCGCGTGCAAGGCCGGCGTCTTCTGCAACTTTGAGCACGGCGAGGGAGCGGCGCGAGTGGAGAAGAAGGTGTGCTCGAGGTGAGGAAGCAGTACTGTTGTCTGACTGAGGGGTTGAATAGGGTAGTAGGAGAGCTGAAACTAGAAAGTCACAGGTGGGATTGTACGAGAAAAACTGTAGATGAGAAGCCCTTCGTTTGGTAGTCTGACTTGTAATGTAGAGGGGTGGATGGAGAATAATAGGCGGGCTGACGCGGCAGTGTAACAGTCGGTATCAATCATGGAAAGACTTTTCGTTTGTTCTTTTCTATGAAAGAAATGTGACCTGCCGAAATATTTAATTTTGAATTGTATGGACTCAAAAAGGGATGTAGAACGCCATACATCACACCAAAGCGAAATAGGGCAGAGCTGAAACGGGAACGCGCCCTGTGGCACCGATTCTGGTGTAACACAACGTGATCGACACAATCGCGTTTGAAACGTTTTTTTGAATATACTGGATTTCTTTCCTATTATTGCCACTGTAGAGCCTAACTGCCTTGCTGATCATAATTACTGAAAATGGGGATATTTGCGGGGTTGAATCTACTGCATTTCCCACGGTCTTTGCTCTTGTTCGATCCATTCCTCGTTTCACTGTATATCTGACTATAATTGATCTCTGATCTTTGATCTCTGCAGGATGCTGCGTGGTCTCTGTCGCGGCGAGTCGCACTGTCCGCTGCCGCACGGTCTGCTGCCCCACCAGGTACGGTAGCCACGTGGCATTCTGATTCTCGTGCAAACAACCTCTTGGAGAGCATATTCTATCATTCGTACTTATTCAAAAATGAAACATAATCTTTGCGGAAAGTGCTCCGAATGTATGCCGATGAATCTAGTGAATGGTTTCTCCACCAGATGCCGATCTGCGCCCACTACCTGCGCTGCGACTGCAACCACGGGCCGGACGAGTGCGGACTCGTGCACATCAAGGTACGAGGGATATGGGGAGGGAGTGAAACACTGCTTTCCCTGGCATATATTTATTGAGTGTTTGTTGGAAGAAACGCTTTCGGATCAGTATCGCAAGTACCGCGTTTGCCTGGCTTATCATAGACATGCGAGGCGCAAGTCGCCGGGTTGGCGGAAATTTGAATTGTCATTCTTTGCAGCACAACGAGAAAGTGCCTGTGTGCGTCTTCTTCAACCAGGGCAAGTGCACGAAGGAGGACGATGTGAGTTGTTTATTTTCGAAATAAAAAAAGATTTTTTAATCCTTAAAATTTGTAAAATTTTAAAAATATTGATCTACCATCTCAAAATTGTTCGCGTCTTTTGATAATATTCGCGGCAACAAGCCCAGAAATAGCCCGTTCAAAGCTAGCGCGTGTTTCTTTATTTTCGAAAACATTTCGAAAATGGTCCTCACTCTTTCGCATCTGCATGTGAGTCAATAGTGTCCAAGGTCAGCCCGATGACCATCTCGCGCATAGCGCAGTGGCATAGCGCAGTGGGGAGAGGCGGGAGCTAGTAAACCCTCTGGCACTCCCTCCCTGCCAGCTCGGTTCCCCCGTTCGAAACCCGCAAAAGACTGAGTAGTAGTAGCGATGACGACATCGGTCACGAATTGCGCGGATGGGCGGCCTCACGACGCGCGCGGATCGGCTGCACGCGTCGCGCCCGCGTGAGCGCCGACTAATCTTCTCTCTGAGCTACTACTACTAACTTTTTCCATTCCAATTTCCACATGGCACAGTGTTTTCGATGCGAATTTTCCTCAATTTTATAAATTGATGAACCTGGTTGTTGAGTGCTTCATAAGTGATTCTTGTTACGGTGAAATTTGTCTGTGCGATGCGTCATCTTTGATCGATGAAACAATTTAAACAATATGGCAGTGTTTTTGGTGGTAATTCTACCTAAATTTTAAAAGTTGATGAACCTGGTTGTTGATGGTTTCGAAAGTGGTACTTGTTTGGATGAAATACCTCTGGGCGATTCATCATCGCCTTCGATGTGCCAATTAAAACAATTTTAAGAATAAATAAAAAAAACTAATAAAAACAATGATCCTCCTAATCACGTCCTAATCATTCATTCCAGTGCACCTTCCGCCACCAGTATCGCTCGGACGTTGTGTGCGCGCTGGGCGTCCACGCACCCTCAGGTCATCCGCCTCCGATGCGTGGGCCCGAGCAGCGCGGCCAGAGGTGACTTCCACGCACGCGAGTGACGCGGACTGCATGCGGACACGCGGACAATGTTTCGACACATTGTCATTTTCATCTTCTCGGGGCTGTATAATTTTAGAACTTTACGTGTAAAAATTAAGTGTTACAAATTCATCGCTTACTTTTAAAAGAACGAGTTCTAAAACGATACAGCACCCATCTTCTCTGTTGTTAGTGTGCAGTGTGCGATTCACGCCCGTTGCAGGTCGTCTCGACTGCCGAAGGGACGCGCCCTGCTCACTGCAGCAGCTGCAGCACGGTCGACCACTCCGTCGGCGGGCTGCTCGCCGGCGAGGTCGGCCGTTGCTGCTGCAGCTGCAGCATCACCTGCAGCACCCGCAGCAGCAGCCGAGGAGGACACGTCGACCTTCGACTGGATTATGTAGAAGAAGCGCGCGCGGCTCGTCGCGCCACGCAACTCGACCACAAACACTTGTAGGATTTTTGAGAGGTCAATGACCAAAATGCCGAGTTGCGCGGTGCGCGCCAACCGCCGCTTTCAGTGCGGATCGTTAATGGTTTCGTAGGTTTGTAGGGGTCGACTTAATACACGGTGGTGGGTCATCAGTCATCTCTCTCCCTCTCCCTTTCTCTGCCTAGAGAGGGAGAGCCAACCCCTCGTAGGGAAGCAGTGTGGCTCTTGCAGAGTCTCACGCGCCCCACGCCATCGTCTCCCCGCCTCCTCCAAGCCATTGACCTACCTCAAGTCACCCACTCCTACCGTAACCCCTCGATATAGTAAGTTTTTCGCCCCGCCCCTCGTCACGACTTGGATCGATACTTCTGGAGGATCCTACGAGCGCACCGGACGTGCGTCAGCTCCTCGCGGGCGAGCGCGCGCCCGGTGTGCATCATGACCATACCTCAAGTGCGCCATGCCCGGACCACCCACACTTCGCCATGACCAAGCTCCCGAAGCCATCCATATCCCTCCCATTCTTTCTACCGTGCCTCCGCTCCCGATGCTGTCATGCTTTTCTCCCATCGTATCCCCACCAGTCTACCGTATACCGTATCCGTTCATGAATGTATTAATATCCGTTCTCTCTCTCTCTCTCCGAGTGATTTTCTAATCCTGCCTCTTCTTTTCTCATTCAGTGGATCATAAGATTTGCTCAGATAGTAACATTTCCTCTTGCCATTTTGCAGTAAATTTAGCCCTATCCCCAGCCCTTGACATTTCCATGCGTCTTTTGTTGCCCTACACTAGTGATAGATTGTGATTAGAGCTATGGCTTGTAGATCAAAGATTAATTAGACTACAGATCAAACCTAGCTTTCTCCGCGCGCACATCTCAAGTTTGTACCATGAAACACCTCAAACGTTTTGCTTGGCTTTCTCCTTAGTTTCTCTTCTTCGTTTGTATGCATATCTGAATGTAGATCTAAAGGGTGTTGCTTGTCCGGATTCTACCTTTGTCCCGTTGTTCTCTTCTTTTTTACCTATTAATGTCTTAGCGATCTGTAAAAATGTGAATAAAGGGATTGCATCCGTAAAAACTGTGCTCTGTGTGATGGAAAATGCGTCCGAGACGCTATGAAATACTTGAAGTTTTCTCTTATTTTTACAGACTGATCGACTCTCAAATCCACTTTTTATAGCGTCTTACATCGATGACAGACGTGGAGAACCAGAGCAAAAACGTGTGAGTCGTGCTTTCAATTTACGATTCGGCGAGGTTACGGTGGATGTGATTGGGGCTACTGTAATAATCGATTTTCTGCAGTGACACCACTTCGACGCGCACGCCCCGCCGTTCCGCAGCCGGCAACAAGGCGTGGCAGGTACGGTAATAATGTAGTCAATCAATAGTTGTTGGTGGTTACTGTTTATTTCCGTACTCTCGCTGGTCTCTCAGTCAGGAGAGTATGGTTGTCAATTCGAGACAAGATATCGGGACCGTTGCGTGTCACCTTAGCCATATTTCGCAATAATAAGCGTAGCAGTCTCGAATTGCCATCCTTACGAGAGACTGCGCAGAAGATTACGAAAGTGGCCCTTAGTTTTTGTCTACTACAAATGATGCCTAACCCTCTCTACCTTGCAGACACTGATGCCTCACCACAAGCAGACTGCAGCTGCAGCCGCAGCAGACGCCCTCGAGGAGCACGAGGAGGAGGAGGAGGCTGCGCCGCCCCCGCAGCTGCCAGCTGCAGCCAAGGCTGCGTCCGTCCGTGGCAAGGCCACGCCCACCGCCGCAGCAGCAGCTGCTGCAGTCGTGAGTTCTCCTACATTTGCCTTACTATTTTCTAAATCCTGATCGAGAGTTTCATTTTTTCCTGTCTGGTTCAAGCTTCGTAACTACCTGAAGAGTGGTGGCATTGAACAGCGTGGATTTTGTCTTGGAATCTATGATAGATAATAACTGTGACATTGCAGCGCAAGGCACCTCCGGCTGCAGCCCCGCCCACTCTGGCTGCTGCGTCTGCAGTCCGTGCAGCTCCTGCTGCTGCAGCTCCGCCTCCGTCGCTGTCGGCGTCCTCTCGCGGGCTCTCGGACGAGGAGGAGCTGGAGGAGGCGAGCAGCGAGCTGTTCCCCAAGCCGCCGCCGGAGACCAAGAGAGCCCGTGAGTGGGAGAATTCGGGCCAGAGAATATTTTTGTGTAGAAAATTCCTAAATAGTCGTTGCGGCGCTCTGCAAGAGTTTAAGTCTTGCTTTTCCCACACTGTCCTCGACCGGTGGAGAATGACGAGATCGTGGATGGGAGGGGTGTGGGAATAGGGGCAGATCAATGTGGCTGAGCGAAGAGGATAAAAAATTTTATTGTGCGAAAAAGGGCGCAAGAATTGAATGTGCTTCCAAGATCTGTTAAGGCTAGTACGCAGCGAGAAACTTACTGAAATCTCGATTGATTGTTAATTATGCTCTTTGAACGTAGGTTGCTGAATGAAGTGCGCTAAATTTCTGTTTATTTCCCATTGCTGAGGCTGATGAATTGAAAGCAAGGGCTTCCTTGAGCTGTTAAGGCTAGATCGTAGCGAGAAACTTACTGGCGTGCTTTACTTTACGTTGATTGTTAATTTTTTTTAAATCTCTGCTTCACCGAAGTCTCATTGATGGTAGAAATTTTTTCAGCGCTTTTAGTGAAACATCAAAGCTAAAATCTTGCGGGTATGGTTGCTTTTTCTATGAATAATGTGGCATCTCCCTCAATGACTCGGGAGAGTCCTCCCCTCTATAGTAATTAGCAATCACGTGTACCTGGAGTATCGTCGGTTTTCGGGCGTATATTAACTATTTAATTATTAAATACAGCAATCACTCAATCAATCGATACTTGCAGCGAAGCGCAAGGGACGCCCGCCGAAGAATGGAGGAGGCGGAGACGATGGATCGGCCAGAGGAAGCAGCGTCGCCAGCAGCACTCCTGGAGGGATGAAGAAGGCGAGTATCGATTGCTTGACTGGTTACGGTGGCCTGGAAGGAACGAGGCAATTATTGATTGGCTACGGTAGCTACCCAGATAGTAAGATGATTCACTACCGATAATTGTGTGTTGTGGTTGTAGTTTTTTTCACACTCAAATCGACTCATATTGAGTAACCGATGCTTTCAAGAGAATTTAGTATAATGCTGAAGCATGCCTCTCGCAGGTGAAGCTTGAGGACAACGAGGAATTCGAGATGGAAGAGGAGGATGACGAGGAAGGAGAGTACGGAGGACCGCCCATGCTCAATAGACAGAGTGAGTGCTGCTGGATAATGATGTGCACTCTTTTGAATGAAGGGAAATCTTGTAATCGCCGCTGATAGCCTTTTGATCCCATTAATTTATTGTTCTATTTTTTTCTACACTCGGGCGAGAAATCATTGCTCATGCTTGAATCCGAGATGATTAGTGCAACCGTTGGAACATGAAGCTGCCGACATTCTTCGTGTTGCGACGTTTTATTATTTTTTCTGTGATAGCCTCACGAGCATTCAAACACTACAAAAAAAATTAATTTCATGTTGTGCTTACGCTACTCTATATCCTGCCTTCTTACAGTACCCCCGCCGTTTCCACCTACAGTAAACCCAGCTTACCGCTCTTTCAGTCGCCCGCCCTCCCGTGTACACGAAGCGCGCGTGCTCCCCCACTTGCACCAAGCGGTGCTGCCTGACTGAGGACGGCAAGAGAGTCTCCCGCCAAACGTCATTCGGAGTGCGAACGGGTACGGTACAGAGGGGTACTGTACATAGGCCTGGGTGGAATCGACAACTGCCTGATTTAAATTAGTGGTCAGCCGCAGTATGAACGGGTATGGTACAGAGGATTACTGTAGATACTCCTGGATAGAATCTGGATAGAAACTTATTAATAAGATCGAAATTAGAATGGTGCCCACGAATTGATATTTTTCGTTGTCTTTTTAATACCTGAAATCGCCAATTCAATGTTGCATAGGCCAGCCACCGCTTTAAAGAAATGTTTCGTAACGAGGAACGCGCTGGTAGTACATGAGTGCATAATGTTGATTTCGCTGCGGTTTTCGAACTGGAGAATAATGTCGATATCCTGAAATATATTCAAATGAACGCCTAAATTTTATCCTTAATATATTTTTCTCATTTCGATGCTCTATAAATCTGATTATCCTTGCAGACCAGTACGACCCCCCTTACAACGCTCGTTCGGGTAAGCGCAAGCCTCGTGCTCCCAAGGCACCGAGTGAGACGCCCCAGGACAAGAAGCCGCGCGCGCCCTACGGAAGCAGGAAGAACGAGGTATCGATCGGTTGAGATACCGTAATCTATAGACGGTAACCTGGAACGGATGAAAAACTTTGCGTCTTACAGCCTTTTATATTTCAAAGGCGGCATGGAGCATTAGTTCGCATCCCACCAAGTGCTGTTAGAGAGAGTCCGTCAAATAGTCATGTTGTAATATTTTGATAGTTGCAGCCCAAGATGATGATGAACAGCATGGGAATGGGCGGAGGTGGAGCAGGATTCGGAAGTGCACCCGTGAGTTTGCGGTTGCGGGGTGGAGGGGAAAATGGGAGTAAAGCCGTACGGACAATGCGATGTCGTCTTCATTGTAAACATATCTTAACAAAAAATGTGGCATGAAATGTCTTTGTTTTTAAAGTTTATTCATTTTAAAATTCAGTGCGCCCAGTAATCAATATCCACAGACTACGGTAGCTACAGTACCTCTGCTTGCAGGGTGCCCGTTCGATGCTGGCAGTCTCGGCGGGGCGTGCAGTCGCCACGATGCCCCATCGTCCTACGAACCAGATCGGAGGAGGCGGACTGTCGGGAGGAATGTCGAGAGTCGTCGCCATCGGGTACGATAGGAGTGGGCGGTGGACGGATACGGTAGATCAATATGGGGAAGGGGAATCAATGATTGACCGTTTTATTTGTGTGATGTTTTGTTTTACATTCTCAGAGTTCCTAGAATCGAGACACTTGATTCCCATATCTTATGGTCGGGAGGTGAAACCACAAACATCCATGTCGAGGCACTTTTTGAATTTTTTACCTGGAAATTGGATAATATTGAATATTGACGATGTAGATTACGAAACTTCAAAATGTTCAAGAATTCATATGTTAATCGTATTGATATACTTGCAGCCCTGGCGGCAAGGTGCAGCCGCTCTCTGCTCGTCCGCCTCAGCTCACCTCTCCCACCAGCATACGTGAGTGGACGACTTTTTGGATATGTCGCCTTGGCACACACTACCGTAATGTAACGCGAATTGAGAATTTTTGACATGAAAACGCACGACGCATTGAAAATATCTCTTGATCAATGGATAGTTTATATTTTTTTAGATTGTTTTAGTAACCAAGAAGCAGGAATAGATATGAAGAAAAAATAAATCATTTCAGCAATGGTGGCTCGTCCCCGTGTCGGTGCTGGAGGAGTAGGAGGAGGAGGCATGTCTGCTGGACAGGCCCGCTACCCCGTCGCTGTCGGTGAGTGATTGGCGTCAGAGATTATCGATTTATTGATTGATTGGATCCAAAGGACCCTATACTCATCTCGTATCTCATGGGCAATGGAGAATCAATGCCGCACTGTTCGGTTAGAGTAGGCGGTTGCGCACATGGTAAATTGTTCATTGGTAATCTGGACAATTCCATCGCAGTCGGTGAGCGGCGCCGTGACGACCCTCCCTATTCTAATCGCTCTCTAGATGATAATTAGAAGCGTCAATCATTTTTACCTCTATAACCATCAATTCCTTCATCGCTACTCAGAGAAATTTGCAAAAAAATCCCAATTCGTTTCGGATAATCTTCATGGAGAATTGGTGATGCACTTTTCAGACTTGAGCTGGTGTATTTCCAATTATTGATAGTGATGGCACTCGTTTGCGAGAGAAAAACTAGTTATTTAAATTTAGCCTACACCACCCGCCTTCGACGGGCCTTTTCTAAAAATGATCAATTTCATTGTTAATCATTCTCACCGAGCTTTTGTACAGTTGTACTAGACCGACTATTATGAGGTGATGGCAGTGCATTTCTCCAATACAAAGGCTATGTTTGCAGCAGGATCGGGTGCACAGCAGTCGCAGCGTCGTCTGCCCGGGCCGGCGGAGCTGCTGCGCGCTGAGAACACCGTCGACGACCAGTTCAGACAGGTGGGAGGAGCAGGGAGATCAAAGATCAGTCGTTATGCGGAATCATTAGAACGACGATGAGAGTGTATTGGATATCGAAAAAAACAGCATATATATTCGTCTTACAGTCATACCCAAGTATTTGATATTGTATTTGTTCGGGAAATCGCAGTTGCAATCGATGTACTGATAATCCGTTCGCACATAAAGAGCTTGTGAGAGGGCAAGCATCCAATTTGTGGTGTGGCATTTGAAAAAAATTGAAATTATTTTTGATTTCCTCGGCAACGCTCATGTGTGAGAATATAAAAATCCACCTCGATGGTCCTACAGAGTTATTGAGATTTTTTTTTTTTGCAGGCTCGCTCCGCCCTCGCGCAGCACGTGGTCGCCGGCAGCAGCGTCTCCGAGTTCAACCGAGTGATCGACCTGCTCTCGGTGAGCGATTATCGATTTATGGATTGATTGGAACCGAAACTTTCATTGTTTTGCATTACGGCTACAGTAACCCTGCTCTCGTTCAGGTCGAGATCAAGCGTCTCACCGCGGCCCAGGCCGACGATCAGGAGTACGTGGACAGTCTGCATCGCAAGTGAGAAGAGTTGATATTTGATCTTTGGTTTCTGGAAAAAACAGTTTGCGATTGTTCGGCTTTCTATACCGTAGTATTATCTTTGATCTCTCGCAGGATTCGCGCGCTGGAGAACACTGTGGCCTCGCTGCAGCGGCAGCTGGCCGTCACGACCAAGGCCTACCATGGCGCGGTCTGTAGCTCGCAAGTATCGATTGTTGTGTTGTAGTTTGTAGTATGTAGCCTGTAGTTGGTGCACTAGATTACTGTAGTCCTTATAGTAAGGCGATAACGCTTGTGCCTGACTAATCGGAGAGTATACTGTTGTCTGTTCTTCTCCGAATGAGTGTGTGCCCTGCTGCAGTTGCTGGAGGTGAACGCGGGTCGCGACGATAACGGAGGCGGAGTTGCGGCACCTGCAGCACGTGCAGCAGCTGCACCCAGGATGGTGATGATGGCGCCGAGCGGAAGACCCGCTGCAGCTGCTGCGATGCCGCAGATGCAGCAGCCGAAGACAGAGGTGGGTACGGTAGAGATGGTGAGTAGAGGGCAGTGGTCGAAAGGGTAGGTCGCAAAAATTATTAAAAGTGGGCACGTTTCTAAAATTGTAATGTGAAATGGGTACGCTTTTACAATTTTATCAAAAAAATAACTAAAGCATCGGCACGTTTTCTACTTTTGCATTGGTCCGAACCCCAAAAAGTGGGCACGTTATGCCATTTTGGACCTACTAATTGACCACTGGTAAAGGGGTACTGTGGGTACGATATGTATTGATTGTTGTCCTTTGCAGAAGGACGCAGCAGAGGAGAAGCCGAAGAGCGAGGAGCAGGAGATGAAGGAGGAGGGCGAGGAGGGAGCGAGTGCCACTGGTGAGTGGCGGATACTGTAGGGTAATGTAGGGAGAGGGTAACGGTATCTTGTTGAGCACCGTAACGGAATCATTTAGCGAAACAAGTAAACGCATTCATTAAGATTTAATGTTATTGAAACAGCCAGCCAATCTTCCATTGGTTTACTTTAGCTGGTTTGCTTTTGAAACAATCGTGTGGCGCGAATCCGCAAGGTTGCAGAAATGTGAAAACTGAATTCAGGAGCTGCATCGTCGTCGTCGGTGGTGAAGTCGTCGACGTCTGCAGCAGGCGCTGCAGCATCTGCAGCCGGCGGAGAGAACAACGGGGGCTGCGCGCGTGCCGTGCCGCGTCTGATGGAGCAGCACCACGCGGCGAGTGCTGCTGCAGCCAGCGCCATGATGATCAATCGACAGCAGTGGGTGAGGAGAATGGTTGATTTATTTTGTTCAACAACTCTGCGCATGGTATTAGCAGATATGGTAGTTGGGGTGGAAGGCTAGGTGAATCGTGAATTGTTATGCTGGGTTTTTTTATGTCATTGGTTAAATCTGGATTCTCAGATGCACGACCTCGACGAGGAGGAGGAGATGTACGATGAGATGATGGAGGAGGTTGTTATTGTTATCTATTTATCTTGTTATTGTTATTTTTTTTAAAATCTCACCTATCAATTTTAATAAGTTTTACTGAAAACATCCATTTTGCAGCTCGAGGAGGAGGAGCTGGCGTTCTTCGATGAGGAAGAAGAGGAGGAGCACGACGGCATGGGACTCGACTGAGCTGGCACCCTGCCAAGCCACGCCCCCTACCTTCTGGCATATTGCCAATTCCGTTATTCCCGTATTCAAATTCGCCTATTTACTCATCGATATCCAACCTATTATTCGCTCGTTTCTCTTTATTGTCCTCTGGTGCTAGCAATCTCAACGTAACTTTTCCCAGTTAGCAATCGACACGCCAGTATCTCTGTTCTCGAGCGATTGCCTTGCTCTCTCCATATCACACACTATCTCGCTCTCTCTCTCTCTCACCGACGAGAGAGCGTGTGATTTGAAGAGAGTCGGACGATTGTTCCTGTTCTCGCATCGCTTTACTAGAAGTAATCGTTATTCCCATGCATCACTCATCTTTCCAGTGTACCTTGGCTATGTTCCACTCTGATGCTTTGCAATTTTCACAATCTGTTGACTCCTTCCTTCCCTTCCCTTTCCCAATCCCACCTATTCTATGGCACTAGGTCGGATGAGAACTATGACGTCATGCCGCCTTTGATGTATCAAAGGCGGAATGACGTCACAGTTCTCAAACGACCTAGTGCCTATTCTATTGGTGCATTCCTTCGTATATTTGCAAATGTTTTGAGTTGAATCGTGATCTCGAAAAGTCGCTTTGACTGATGCACCCCGGCGCACGACGAATTCACACCACCACCACCACCACCGATTACCGTACCCCCTAGTTCCCGTTCATTTTCGAAGATGTCCGTTCCTAACATGTTCCATCCAACCGTACCTCTCCATCTCTGTTTTGATTTCTAATCTGTTCCACTCATTTCCCAATTTCTGGATAAACGCTGAGAAGATGTTGTTGTCGCGATAACACAGAGAGTCTTGGATCTCCGAGAAGTATTTCGAACTTTGATCTTTGATCTTTGGTCGCGTGTCCATATTGCGCGTGTTGTATGCCTTGTGATCGAGCCTACGTGGTTCTTTTCCATCAGAAGTCGGGCCACGGGTGGAGTGACGCCATCAACTTCGACGGTCGTCTTCTGAATCCTCCGCTCGAAGATGACGTCGATTGTCAAGCTGGAGGCGCTGTCGGGCGCCAAGGACGACGGCCCGCTCTGCTACCTACTGCAGGTGAGATTTCCGGTTTCCGGCCTAGATTCTCAAACGTTGCCTTGAGCACTAACAACCTTCTGTTTCGCGTTTTCCCTAAGAAGGTGTGAAACTCAAAATAGCGGTTGCTAACTAGCTTGGGAATCCATACGTATTGGATTTTTTTCGTTTTTTCCCTTGTTGAAGATGATTGGGCATTTACTCTTAGTGATGACATCATTAATATCTTTCCAGCAGCTCCGGGATTTAATGAATGTCTGAAACACAAATAATGCACAATAGGAAATTGCAGTAATTTTGGAAGAACAACTAGCTGTTTTCTCTCGTCATGTTAGTGCAGTCACTGACTATTACACAGAAATCCAATCTTATTATCCTATCCATCTACCGCATCCGTGCTTACAGTATCCTATTCCAGGTGGATGATGTCTATCTACTGCTGGATTGTGGCTGGGACGAGAATTTTGATCTACTCTACATCGAAGCGGTCAAGAAGTAAAAGAGATTATCGATTTTCAGTTATCGATCCACTATTTTGTAGACGGGTACCGTACATATCGGCGGTGTTGCTGTCGTATGCCGACATTTCGCACGCGGGCGCCCTACCGTACCTCGTCGCCAAGTGCGGTCTCACCGCGCCCATCTATGCTACGGTAAGCGAGAGTGGGGTATAGATTGAATACATCAGAAACATGGCGAGAGATTATTGCATTCGGGTACGTGCCTCCCAGTGTTCGCTGGGAAGGCAAATAGGTTTTGACCAGAACGTGATACTTGAAATCACCAGGTTGTTGTGGGGATTTTTTTTGCAATGTTTTTACTAATTATATCTTTTGAGGGTCCAACGTGCAAGATGGGCGTGATGTACGCCTACGATTGGCTCCAGTCGCACAAGGTTTTATTTTTTATATTGTTTTGAAATAATTATCCCAAAGCCTAAAATAAGTCAATTCTTTTTTGGACTAGAACTGATTCCTGTATCGTCCTTGCTCGCATCGATGGTAACTTGAGAGAGTGAGTGCAGAAGCATCAAATGGCGGAGTTTTCTGATTAATTCCAACAACTATTGCTTCAAGAATCAAACTTTGCCTATTGAGACATTGTTGAAACGCAAGAAATGCGGCTTCATCGAAATTAAAAAATTAAAACAATATTAATGGATCTGAATCCCAGGCGGTCGAGGACTTCACTCACTTCACCTTCGATGACGTTGACGCGGCGTTCGATCGAGTGCAGCAGCTGAAGTACAACCAGACTGTGAGTAGGGGGTACTGTAGAGGTACGGTGGATATTGTTGCCTGATCGACGTCTAGATTATACACGAAAACAGTAACCAGTGATTGCCTGTGAGCGAACGTGCAGCACCTTCAAAATTATTTTACGGGTATAGCCCAAGCAAAATTTAGCTTAGACCAATGTCCCATTAAGTGATGGCTGTGTGAAACCGCGATGTGCTCGCATGATACTGTGAGCCAATGACAAAGATAAAATGCAGGCACACGCGTGTGGCAGTTTCGCTTTGAATTCATTATACATGAATCTACCGCATCATATTTCTTCCCGTTAAGGTCTCACTCAAGGGCGACTCAGGGCTGCAGATCGTGCCGTTGCCAGCAGGACACATCATCGGAGGGGCCATCTGGAGGATATCCAAGGTACGGTAGAGGTTGAGGGTAGTGTAGCATTGATGGAATATTCGGAAATTGGAAATTCGGGAATTGTTGCTTTCAAATACGAAAGTAGAGTACATACAGGGTGCGAGAAAAGTATGGTGACAAATATTATGTGTAATATCTCACGAGCTCGCAATCATCATGCATCCAGGTTGGGCCTCAATATACCTGAGCATAATAGCTCCAAGATATGCATCTTAGTTTCCCACCTAGGATCTCAGGCTCTTAGAGCTGCGCGAAATTCAACTTGGAATTTATGATGCCTTGACCCGCAGCTCATTTTTCGTATAAATGATAACTCCAAAAATTCGGATAAGTATTACCTATCTATTTTAGCTTGATTAAATAGAGAAACCATTCAGCATTAGATTACTCTTGCTAACCTAGAGCTTATTAGATATCGGAAAAATATCAACTTATCGAGCGCATACTTTGATGATGACACAAAACTTGAAAAGTGACATTTTCAGTTTTCATATTCTGCATGCATATTTCTTAACATAACTTTGTTTCACATATTACGGGGTCGTATTGTGAATTTTGGATGTATCAAATTGAATAAAAACGTGGTCGTAGTATGGAAATCAGATATGGTAAAATATCGCTGATATGGCCAGTTGGGATAATTTCGAACACTCTACAGGGTGTCCAAAAAGTATTGTTACACTTTTGAAACGCGAATTTTTTTAACATGTAGGTCGAGTTGAGTTGTCAAAACCTGTAATAACACGTTTGAGCCCACCCTTCGGTGCGTTGAGGGAACCTACTAATTAGTTTCCCATAGTCATGGTTCGTCCAAATCGCTATCGTCAAACTATTATCAACCTTTGGACCCTCGGCGACCCCCCAGATTCCATCAGGAGGAAGCTTCGTATTTCCCGAATGACAGTCTATCGCACCATCTCCCGTTTCAAGCAGTTGGGCACTGCGAAGGACCGTCCAAGATCAGGAAGACCCAAGACCGCTCTCACTCAGAAGAACAGGAGAATCGTGGAGAAGAGAGTGAATCGCAATGCCAAACGATCCATCAGGAAGATGGCTAAGGATCTCAAGATCTCCAAAGGATCCGTGTGTGCCATCGTTCATTCTCTTCTCAAGTCCTACCTCTACAAGATGAGAAAGGGCCATGGCCTCACTGATGTCCACAAGCAGAAGCGCCTGGAGAGATGCAAGCTGCTCCTTCAGCGGGCCGATCGTGGGGAGCACTTGACTACCGTTTACTCTGACGAGAAGCTGTTCTCAGTCGAGGAAGTCTACAACAGTCAGAACACCAGGATCATCGCCAAGTCTCCTCAGCAAGCTGACGCCAGAGGTAGAACCATCTCTCGCATTGCCCACCCCCAGGCACTGATGGTTTGGGCTGGTGTGTGCTCGACGGGCAAGACTCCTCTCGTGTTCGTGGATCCCGGGGTCAAGATCAACAAGGAGTACTACACCAGGGCAATTCTCCAGAAGGCCCTTCTCCCCTGGTCCCGCTCCCACTTCAAAGGGGCTCGCTGGACCTTCCAACAGGATTCAGCGCCTGCTCACTCGGCAAAAGTGACGCAGGCATGGTGTCGCGCCCATCTGCCCGACTTCATCTCGAGTGAGGAATGGCCCTCGAACTCCCCCGATCTCAACCCTCTGGACTTCAGCATTTGGTCAGTGTTGGAGAAGGAGGCCTGCTCTACTCGCCACAAGAACCGCGATTCCCTCAAGGCAGCCCTTCTCAAGGCATGGGAGAAGATCGACGTCCCTTACCTGCGGGCCGTCATCGACTCGGTCCCTCGTCGTCTCAGAGAGGTCATCGCGGCCAATGGAGGCCAGATCGAGTGATCGTGCATTGTTATGTTCATATGGTCACTGATAAATACTGTGCCCCGTTTGAGTTGTCTATGTTGCTTTTAAAGAAAGATACATGGTTTTATCCGTGTAACAATACTTTTTGGACACCCTGTAAAGAACCAGGTTCGCAATCCCAAAGGAAACTCAATGCAAACTTACGCTCCTGAGTGGTTAAATATCATATTAAATATAACGCGAATATTATAACTTTCGAGATTAATGAATGCAACTTCTGAGTACAACAAATTTTTTTCGAGGGCCGTTTCTAAGAAATCCATTTAAAAACTGTTTCTGGTGTAGAACCTAACCCCCGAAGTAAATGGGTCACATATTTAGACTGATATAGTGTTGCAGTAATCAGAAAAAATGGGTTGACTGCTTCATCTCTATAGTTGTTCTAATGGGGCAACAAAGAACACGTCGTATTTAGTATCGTAAAAATGCAATTTTTTATGCATCATTTCTTTGATAAGTTAATACTCACAAGCAAGTAGGAATATATCTATGTAATTTATGCGTTAATTAGCTAAATATCTAAGGAACACAATGTAGAAAATAGAGATAATTTGAAACAGTGTACATCGAGTAGGGTGAAATTGATTTTGTCACCATACTTTTCTCGCACCCTGTAGATTCTCACAGAAATCTCATTTCTGGTCTATTCTCGTTCGGTTCAAGTTTAGTCGGCGTGTATTTCCTCGAAACAGATGAAAAGTTTATTCGTGGAATTCATGCGTTGAGCACTCCAATTTCTAGTTTCAGAACGGTCATATACATCGGGGTTTTGGGCGTTGTCGATCAATGCGCAGTTCCGCAGGCGGAATTAACAATTAAATAGACATTACATGATCTGTTGAAACGACGCTTTTTTAAAATTTTTTAATGATATAGATGCAATAGTATCAATGGTTTAGATACAATGCACAGTCATGTTTCACTTTGGGGTTATTGTCATTTATCAACTCCTAAAATTAATATACGCAGCTCGAACTTCGCAAAATACAAACATGGTACAAATTTACAGTTCTTTCTCGATCAATGAGGTTAACTCTAATTCAAAATTGTTTATTATTTGCTGCCAATCAAATAACCTAACAATTGGAGGCCGGGGACGACGAGATAGTGTACGCGGTCGACTACAACCACAAGAAGGAGAGACACCTCAACGGATGCGTCTTCGATGGTACGGTAGATTTGAAGATTATCGATTGATAAGTGCTTATGGATGTGCAATCTTGTGGCGCAATTTTTTTCGTTGGCGTCAGTGCCAACTTTTTACCTGTATCGGTAGCGCTTCAGCATTATTATTTGGCCATGCGCTTTTAGCACGAGAGTAATTGTTTCCACCTATCTTCTACAATCACAACTAAATATAGTTATTTTATCTCATGGCACACTGTAGTTGCGTATTACGAGTGGAGAAAAACATGTGAAAAGTAGAGTGTATCTTAATCGTTCTCCTTTGCAGCGATTCAGCGTCCGCACTTGCTTATAACAGACTCATTCAACGCTCAGTACAAACAACCGGGAAGGAAGCAGAGAGATGAGGCATTGGTGAGAATATTTGATCTTTGATCTTTCATGTAGGGAGTACAGATAAATAAACAATGAGGAAGAACCTTTATCTTCCTTACTCATGGTATTATGAGAGTTGGAACTGAAGAGTCTATTGAAAAGCAGGCTGAACGAGTGCTCTTGGAGCGAGGTTGGAACGAGAGATCACAGGGTGGTGAGAGACGAAAATGCGTGTGATAAAATATGATTACTCTTAACCTTCAATTGTCCTTCGCTATGGATTGTTCAGTGGATTTAAAATGAGTGAAGAAATAATACTAGCAATTTAAAAATAAATATTGATTGATTGCAGGTCACAAAGATGCTTCGGACGCTGCAGCAGGGCGGCGACTGCTTGGTTTGTTATTGTTTTGATTCTGGATAATTTCGAAATAGGCAATTTCTGGTTTCAAGTGGGAATCAATAAGGAAGCATTTTGCATTGCCCTCAAAAGATGGATACTTTTCTCTATCACAAATGCTTGCATGATTTTGAATCCCTTAATAGTCCATACTGTAGGTGGTGATCGATACTGCGGGTCGCGTGCTCGAGATCGCCCATCTACTCGATCAACTGTGGAGCAAGTGAGTCAGAGGGAGTGCTGTAAAGAATAGGCCTCAAAAATGTTGGACGTGCGCATATTTCTCAAATTTCAACAAAAAATTGCTGAAAACGGGTACGTGTTTCCAAAATTTAACTGAAAACTGCGAACATTATGTTATTTTAGACTTACTTTTAGACCACTGATCAGAGTGATTTAGTCAGAGAATGTCGCGTAGTCGAGACATCCTCGATGTCGAGGGTCCACTAGCATAGTAACGGCCAGAAGATCTTGGAATAATCTCAAAAGATAAGCCGTATTGAGCGATTTAAGTATTACCCTCTCGTGAGCTAAGGATGCATTTTCCATGCTATGTCTCCCTAAACAGCGAGGAAATGTAGAAAAGATGTGGAAGTGTAGTATCAGTTCTGTGCAATGAGAATAATGTTTTCTTTTTACCTATCGGCTTCATTTTTTATATTTCTCCTCGCAGGTGAAATATAGAATGTTTGAAGTCCGATTGATCTGAGCAAGACATTGTTTCCGGGTTTCCATCTATGTCATATGACCAGATGTTAGCGCAAAACCACCGGGCAACATTTCTCGATTTTTTTCTAAATATTTGAATCTCACTATTGTAATAATCCAAAGAAAAACACATATATACGTGTAACAATAACACAAACATTTTTTATGTACTTCTGCATCAAGGACAAGCGGACAAAATTTCTTTTCATAAAATCTAGAGAAATCTTTCAAATGTTCCCCAGCAATCCCACGCATTTACGTAACGATAATGCTACTCATTGTTCCTTCAAACTCTCACTTTGCAGCAAGGACGCGGGGCTGTCCGGGCATAATCTCGTGATGCTGTCGCACGTCGCGTCGTCGGTGGTGCGATTCGCCAAGTCGCAGATCGAGTGGATGAGCGACAAGATTATGAGGTCAGGGGGGGGGTTGTTTTTGTTTTGTTAATTTTTACTATAATTAGAGTTTAATTATTGATTTTTAATGCCTATAATTGCAGATCATTCGAGCAGGGTCGCTTCAATCCCTTCCAATTCGACCACGTCCAGCTGTGCCATTCGCACGCCGAAGTGTCGAGGATACGGTCGCCCAAGGTGAGCGGCGGGGATGGAGGGTACTGAAAGGGAGATCCAAATAGGAGGATCAAATTTGTACAATTTTTGATTCAAAGGTTGGAAGAATTTTAAAAGTGTTCCAGGATGGAAGTAACTTGTCAGAACTACGTTTCGTAAATAGGTTGTAGGTTTGTGGAACTGGGTGGTAGTCAATGTAAGAAGACTGTACTTGTCAAAATATATGAGAGACTATCTGAGTGAATGAAAATATGCTTGGCACTAGCGAAAAATCGAATTCCTCCATAATTGGCACATATGTAGTACTCAGTGAGTATACCTCATGAGTGGCTTATTTAGTGTTCTAAATCACGTGTATAGAAATGCGCTGCACCTTTGTCCGAAAACGTCAATTTTCGAAATTTTTCATTTCGCTATCGATCAGAATGAGTTATATCTCTGAAAATGCGCAATATTCAAGAGATCGAACCCACCAAATTTCATACGATTTCGATAAAAGTACTAGTGAAGAAACGCAAAATTCGAAATATTTTACCTTTGTTCAATTTTAGCTCGTCCACATGGGTAGAGTTGGACCATTTTTATTCTTTGCATTTGTAGCTCTGGATACTAACTAACTATTAAAAAATTTAAATTAAAATAAAAAAATAACGTTTGGAGAAATCGGCAAACAACGGCCGGCAACTTGAAATAAAGCCAGTTTGTGATAAGGACCTGGCCTACCGTAACCCAACACATAAATGGAGGACAGGTGTTCTAGTGTTACCCTACACGGAGTGCTCGATGAGGGAAATTCACCTGACTCGTCAGATTTACGATGCGCATCCGCGCGCGCGAGAGCGCTGATGTTGAATACTATCAATAGATTACGGTAGTCTATTAACATAAGCGCTCTCGCGCGCGCGGATGCGCAAGTTGCCGGCCGTTGTTTGCCGATTCCTCCAAACGTTATTTTTTGATTTTAATTTAAATTTTTTAATAGTTAGTTAGTATCCAGAGCTACAAATGCAAAGAATAAAAATGGTCCAACTCTACCCATGTGGACGAGCTAAAATTGAACAAAGGTAAAATATTTCGAATTTTGCGTTTCTTCACTAATACTTTTATCGAAATCGTTTGAAATTTGGTATGCTCGATCTCTTGAATATTGCGCATTTTCAGAGATGTAACTCATTCTGATCGATAGCGAAATGAAAAATTTCGAAAATTGACATTTTCGGACAAAGGTGCAGCGCATTTCTCTACACGTGATTTAGAACACTAAATAAGCCACTCATGAGGTATACTCACTGAGTACTACATATGTGCCAATTATGGAGGAATTCGATTTTTCGCTAGTGCCAAGCGTCTGCACAAAAATGTTCACCCACTCAGATAGTCTCTCATATATCTTTCGTAACAGTTTCCTGTCTCTTGTCAGGTGGTGCTGTGCTCCGATCTCTCGATGGAGTGCGGCTTCTCTCGCGAATTGTTCCTCGAGTGGTGCAGCAACACGAAGAACACCATCATGATCACTGGTGAGCTTGGTTATTTAAATATATTTATTTAATTAATATTTAATTTGGCATTCTTATTAGAAAATAATGAGAATAGTAGGTACTTTCCATCTAAATTTTGTGCGAGAAATTTTTAAAATACCTACCGTAACCTATATATTGATTATTTGTAGGTCGATCGGGCGAGCGAACACTCGGGTCGAAGCTGATTCGAATGGCGGAGAGACAGGTTCGTTGATTGGCAAAATTCGTATGTCGGAAAGTTTCGAGAAATTTTAAAGAGTTGAATGCCCGACTTTCAATTTTCTCTTGGCTTGAGTCAGAAAAAATTTTTATAAGATGATGGTAGGGGCTCTCCATCAAGAGGGTCATGTTTGTGTGTAATTTCCACCACGATGATGCTCGCTTCACTCCTAGTTCTTAGGACAGCGGGGTTCCAAGTGTCAGCCTCATGTTGCAGCAGTGCTTTAAAACAATGTATTCATTTCACTGCACCTGTACAAGCACAACAACAGTGTTCTACTCCAAAAACCGATATTCGGTCAATATTTCTCAATAAATTCCACCACGTTGATGTTCGCTGCACATCTAGTTCTTAGGATAGTGGTTTTCCAAACCGCCAATGCCTCGTTGAGTGCGTGCTTTAAAAAAATAATTGAATCAATTTGTTGCACTAGCCCAAATACAACAACAACACTCCAATCGATATTTACTGGCTACCGTAATCCTCTTCCTCTCAGGACCGCGGCATTCGTCAGTTGACTCTCGAGATCAAGCGGCGAATTCGATTGGAAGGAGTGGAGTTGGAGGAGCACCGAGCGAGGAAACTGCACGAACACCAGGAGGAAGCGAGAAAGAAGTAAGTGAGAGGAAAGGGATACGGTAGGGCTGAAGTGGTACGGTAGTGGAGGATGGATACGGTAGCGTGTGCTAAATCTGAGGAAACTACGGTGACTGTATTTGCTGACTAGACTTTTTGCTATGCGTTTATCATTGAAGCTGAGATTCCATCGACTTACTCAATCAATCGCTTTTTCAATAGGGACATGAAGCGCAGGTTTACCAGTCGCTAGTTTGACACGGCATGAATATTGGAGTATTGTAATGCATGCACTATTGCGCGACTAGTCATATGATGTTCTTCCCTGATAGTTTTAGACGTTTGCGTTATAGATTAGTTTGCTTTACTAGATACTTTTGCGATAAATCCCTTATCTTCTGCTTTCAGGATGGAGGCGAATCGTCGTCGTGGTGGCGGTGCGGGAGCGAAGGCCGACGTCTCCGACTCGGATTCCGACGACGATGACGTCATCGCGTCGGCAGTCGCAGCCGTGACCGGAGTGCAGGCTGCAGCCACTGCAGCAGCTGCAGGAGGAGGAGGAGCGGCTGCACCCATTCGTGAGTTGATTTAATCGGCTTTAACCTTTTTGAAAATCTCCAAATCTTGGTTTCGTGAGTTGGTTTGGGTTTCAGGTGCATTTTATAGGGAAGGGAAAGGATTGAGATTGATGTATTCAGCTCCGTTCAGTGACAAATTCGCCAAATTTTGGTAAATATCTGCTGTACTTATCCGTGAGTGATTGGGGTTTCAGGAATGAGTCTTTGCCAGAAGTTGGAATGGGAGTTGATTTTGAAGAGACTTCGTATGGGTAAAAAATCATTGTTTGCGAATAGCTGCAGTCATTATCCGTGAGTGATTGGGGTTTCATCAACCCTGTTTAGTAACGAGATGTGACTGGAGTATATTGAATGGGATCTGGTAATGCATATAAAATCAAACATGATCGAACAACGAGTGTTGGCGCAACTAGAGTGTGTAACGAGAGCAAAGCATGTGGTATATTAGCCTGATAGGTATACGGTATTACTCATGCGGTAATCTTACGGTATTCCAGCCTCGACTCCTCGCAGTTCCTCTACTGGTGGAGGAATTCCGCCTCCATTGACGCCCATGGAGGGACGCACTTTCCCCGTGGTGAGAGAGTGATCTTTGATGAAGGAACACCTCTGGTAGTTCTCATGACTATGAAATATAGGGATAAAGCGTGATCATGTGTATTTTGTCGGAGCCGTTTATATATTTCACCAGCCGATCGCGCGCGCCACGGCGCGCGCAATCGACTGGCGTGTTCCGGGATTTGTTCTAAGTCCTCGTGCAATTTCTTTCGGATGCAAAGTCTAATACTGCCTTACTTTACATATCTTCCTCCCTCTCCCTACCTCTCCTTCGCGCTTTCTCCCTATTTCTCTCATTCTCTCCCTCTCCCTCTCCCTCTCTCTCTCCTTCTCCCTATCTTTCCCTTTCTCTCCCTCCTTCTCTTTCCCTCTCTGTCCCTCTCCCTCTCTCTCCTTATCTTTCCCTCTCTCTCTCTCCTTCTCTTTCCCTCTCTGTCCCTCTCCCTCTCTCTCCTTCCCTCTCTCTATCTCCCTCTCCCCATCTTTCTCCCTCTCTCTCCTTATCTTTCCCTCTCTCTCTCTCCTTCTCTTTCCCTCTCTGTCCCTCTCCCTCTCTCTCCTTCCCTCTCTCTATCTCCCTCTCCCCATCTTTCTCCCTCTCTCTCCTTATCTTTCCCTCTCTCTCTCTCCTTCTCTTTCCCTCTCTGTCCCTCTCCCTCTCTCTCCTTCCCTCTCTCTATCTCCCTCTCCCCATCTTTCTCCCTCTCTCTCCTTATCTTTCCCTCTCTCTCTCTCCTTCTCTTTCCCTCTCTGTCCCTCTCCCTCTCTCTCCTTCCCTCTCTCTATCTCCCTCTCCCCATCTTTCTCCCTCTCTCTCCTTATCTTTCCCTCTCTCTCTCTCCTTCTCTTTCCCTCTCTGTCCCTCTCCCTCTCTCTCCTTCCCTCTCTCTATCTCCCTCTCCCCATCTTTCTCCCTCTCTCTCTCTCTTCCTCTCTCTCCCTCTCCCTCTCCTTCTCCCTATCTCTCTCTCTCTCTCTCTCTCTCTCTCTCTCTCTCTCTCTCTCTCTCTCTCTCTCTCTCTCTCTCTCTCTCTCTCTCTCTCTCTCTCTCTCTCCCCCCCCCTCTCTCTCTCTCTCCCTCCCTCTCTTTCCCTCTCTCTCCCTCTCTTTCCCTCTCTCTCTCTCTCCCCCTCTCTCTCTCTCTCTCACTCTCCCTCTCTTTCCCTCGCTCTCTCTCTCCCTCTCTTTCCCTCGCTCCCTCTCTTTCCCTCGCTCCCTCTCTTTCCCTCGCTCCATCTCTTTCCCTCGCTCTCTCTCTCCCTCTCTTTCCCTCGCTCCATCTCTTTCCCTCGCTCTCTCTCCCTCTCTTCCCTCGCTCCCTCTCTTTCCCTCGCTCTCTCTCCCCCTCTCTTTCCCTCGCTCCCTCTCTTTCCCTCGCTCCCTCTCTTTCCCTCGCTCCATCTCTTTCCCTCGCTCTCTCTCTCCCTCTCTTTCCCTCGCTCCCTCTCTTTCCCTCGCTCCATCTCTTTCCCTCGCTCTCTCTCTCCCTCTCTTTCCCTCGCTCCCTCTCTTTCCCTCGCTCCATCTCTTTCCCTCGCTCTCTCTCTCCCTCTCTTTCCCTCGCTCCCTCTCTTTCCCTCGCTCCATCTCTTTCCCTCGCTCTCTCTCCCTCTCTTCCCTCGCTCCCTCTCTTTCCCTCGCTCTCTCTCTCCCTCTCTTTCCCTCGCTCCCTCTCTTTCCCTCGCTCCCTCTCTTTCCCTCGCTCCATCTCTTTCCCTCGCTCTCTCTCTCCCTCTCTTTCCCTCGCTCTCTCTCTCCCTCTCTTTCCCTCTCTCCCTCTCTTTCCCTCGCTCCCTCTCTTTCCCTCGCTCCATCTCTTTCCCTCGCTCTCTCTCTCCCTCTCTTTCCCTCGCTCCCTCTCTTTCCCTCGCTCCCTCTCTCTCCCACTCTCCATCTCTCCCTGTCTCCTTCCCCTCCCTCTTTCCTACTCTCCCTCTCGTTTTCGAATTTTCTTTAACACTCTAGAAGCTTTTGAACATTTTCGAACTTTCTGGAACATTCTAGAAGCTTTGGAACATTTTCTAATTTTCTGGAACATTCTAGAAACTTTGGAACATTTTCGAACTTTCTGGAACATTCTAGAAGTTTTCGAACATTTTCGAACTTCCTGGAACATCCTAGAAGCTTTGGAACATTTTCGAACTTTCTGGAACATTCTAGAAGCTTTGGAACATTTTCTAACTTTCTGGAACATTCTAGAAACTTTGGAACATTTTCGAACTTTCTGGAACATTCTAGAAGCTTTGACCCATGGCTAATTATGGATTGGTATACGGTAGTTGACCCAATGCTAATTATTGATTGGCATACGGTAATTCAAAGATCAAAGGTCAAAATCATAAATCTGACCCACGGAATAAGAGGTGACCCATGGCTAATTATCGATTGGTATACGGTAGTTGACCCAATGCTAATTATCGATTGGCATACGGTAATTCAAAGATCAAAGGTCAAAATCATAAATCTGACCCACGGAATAAGAGGTGACCCATGGCTAATTATCGATTGGTATACGGTAGTTGACCCAATGCTAATTATTGATTGGCATACGGTAATTCAAAGATCAAAGGTCAAAATCATAAATCTGACCCACGGAATAAGAGGTGACCCATGGCTAATTATCGATTGGTATACGGTAGTTGACCCAATGCTAATTATTGATTGGTATACGGTAATTCAAGATCAAAGGTCAAAATCATAAATCTGACCCACGGATTAAGAGATGACCCATGGCTAATTATCGATTGGTATACGGTAGTTGACCCAATGCTAATTATTGATTGGTATACGGTAATTCAAAGATCAAAGGTCAAAATCATAAATCTGACCCACGGAATAAGAGGTGACCCATGGCTAATTATCGATTGGTATACTGTAGTTGTCCAAATGCTAATTATTGATTGGTATACGGTAGTGGACCGATGCCCTTCTAAGGTCACCCATCCCTCCCCACCCTATTTCGCAATCCGGACACACGGACGGAACCTGCGCTTTATATATAGGTATTGATTGGTATACGGTAGTTGACCCAATGCTAATTATTGATTGGTATACGGTAATTCAAAGATCAAAGGTCAAAATCATAAATCTGACCCACGGAATAAGAGGTGACCCATGGCTAATTATCGATTGGTATACTGTAGTTGTCCAAATGCTTATTATTGATTGGTATACGGTAGTGGACCGATGCCCTTCTAAGGTCACCCATCCCTCCCCACCCTATTTCGCAATCCGGACACACGGACGGAACCTGCGCTTTATATATAGGTATTGATTTTTTTCGTTACCAGCCTCTACCATAATGAACTTGATTCTCTGTAGATGGGTTATGGAAATTATGAAACACGGAAGGAATTGGGGACTTTTGCAGCACGAGTCTCACTCCTCCACAGCGGTCTCCTCCTACGATATCATCCAGAAGTGGGAGCACACCCAGAAGGTTTGTGTTTCAGTCGAAATATATTTACTGATTCTCAATTACTTTTTTGGGTTTTAGCCTAAATATATTTACTGATTCCCCTATTTAAGGAATAATTTTCACTAATATTTTTATTTATAATTCTACCCGGAAGATTGCTGCTACACTATTTGCCCTAATCTGGAGCGCTTCCATAAGGCCTAATAGTTTCTCGGATGCTTTCAGTGCAATTGCTATTACTGCAAATATGTCCATTTAATTCCACATCTAACCGCCATTCTCTCTCAGGCGTCATTCTTCAAGCAGAACAAGAAGTCCTTCCCCATGTTTGGATACGTCGAGGAGAGAGTGAAGGTACGGTGGGAGAGGAGGTGAAGGTATGGTAGACGGCATTTCCCCAAACATCATATGGAACATTTTGAAAAATCCAGACAGCGAAATTGTGTTACCATCAGTTATGGTGAATGAACATGGAGAAGTGCTGCTTTGAAAATACGATTAGATTCGAGTAGCATATCGGCAGTCAGTGTTTGAAGAGAGAGTGCTGAATAATTCAAATAATTATATCTGCGAAAGAAAGCTTCTGCGACCGGTTGCTCGTGTAAATCTCTCCGTAGTATCTCCGCCCTCTCCCTATATCGCTCCCTCCGTGATCCCCCTCTTCCTTCCAGTGGGACGACTACGGCGAGGTTATCCGCCCCGAGGACTACATGATGGATGCTGTCGCCCCCACTGCTGCCAAGAGCAACGGTGACTCATTTATCGATTTTTAAGTTGGGCGTATGCAAATTCGCATGATTATAATGTAATTAATATTATAAGCTTCCAAGAACGAAATAGGATTTTATTTACGGATTGGAACTGGGAGATGAATTGTTGCTCCTGCATTTCTTTCGATGTTGAAGTCTCGGTAGAACGAAAAACAACGAGTCCATAAAATATTTTGCTTTCAAAATTTCTTTTGATCGTTTGGAGTCAATTCGGCCCATCAGAGAGTTGTAATAGTAGTGTATGCATTGCATTTAATATTATTGTACATAAAAATATTGATTTGGTAGGTCAAGGCGGCGCCAACGGAGTCATCGGACAGAATGCGCTGCACGGACCCGATCAGAAGCCAGAGCGAGGGATTAAGGTGAGACGATCTTTTCTCGTTTATATTTTTCGGTGGAAATCGCGCAGCTGCACTGGAAACACCAATTATCTAGATGGTTTTAGGAGAGCTTGAAGCGGGCTTTTACCGTGCACGATAATTGATTTTTTCGTTTTTACAATCGCGTTGTTGCGTACGTACAGTCAGCCCCACGGGCCGCCAGGTGATATAATGATGGAGTGAGGCACAAGTTCGTCGTGATGCAACGAACTTTGCTATTCGAAAATATTTTTAATGTTATTGATGCTAATTTATTTTTAAAATAGCAAAGTGAGGGCTCGTGATTGCAGGCGGATCCCGACGCGCAGTCCGCAGCTGCTGCATCCTCTGCCGACTCGTTCGTGGAGGAGGAATGGCCCACCAAGTGCCTCAAGTACATCACCAAACTGGAGGTACGGTAGTGGTAGGAGTACGTTAGGGAAGGAATACCGTAGGAAAGGACGTATCTAAGAAATATTTGAATCACAGGTGGGCACAGGTGGGGGTTGAAGCTGGAAATCGAAAACCGGGGGTGTTTAGGGTAAAAAAAGGGGGGGGGGGGTGATCGTAAATGATCGTTTTTCTGACAAAATTTTCCAAAAACTGGGGGTGTGCAATGTGTTTTTTTTATAATGTGTCAATGACGAAAGTACTGAAGATTTCTGAATCTTAAGACTTATACGATCAGAGCGAAACAACATTCCTCCTTATATGCGCTATCAGTGAGGAATTTGATAGGAGTATGACATAGCCTCGGATTCTAGTAGAATATTTATTTATTTGTACTTCTACTGCGTCCATTCAAATGATTGAAATTTCTGAGTCGTGAGGTTTATCCGAACATAGTGAAACGATATTCTTTTAGGTGTTTTAGGTGTTTTAGGTCTCGTAGGAGTTTGATAAGTGTACGACATAGACTCGCGTTCTAGGACACATAGGATATGTAATTTACTAGAGAACTGCATTTATTTGCACTTCTACGGCGATCGTATGAGCGATTAAAAACCCTAGTCTCGAGTCTTATGCCAAAATAGTGAAACAACATTCTTCCTCGTAGGTGCTCTGCCGCATCGAGTTCATCGACTTCGAGGGAAGATCAGATGGAGAGTCGATCAAGAAGATCCTGTCGCAGATCAGGTAAACTATCGATAACTGGATATATTTTTCGTATTACGGTAGGTGAGGCTACGATAGTTCGATCGAGGACTGACTTCTTTCCCAGACCGAAGCAGCTGATCATCGTGCACGGCGACAAGGCGGCGACGCAGCATCTCGCAGACTACGCCAAGAGTTCAGGAGCTGTGCAGGTATACGGTTGGAGGGGAGAGGGTACGGTAGGTGAGGATACGGTAGGAATCGTGTTCAGGCAAAAGTTGGGTTTCTAATTAATTTATCTCAGGGTTCGATCTTCACACCTAAACTGGGCGAGATCGTGGACGCGACTGTCGAGTCGAGGATCTTCCAGGTGATTTTCGAAAATATTTTTAAAATTATTCAAATAAATAAGTAATCAATTTCAGGTGGCGCTCAGCGACGCGCTGCTCACCTCGCTCAGCTTCCAGAAGGTTGCTATTCGTAGTTATTATATTAGTAGACACGTAGTTATCACGTGTCTTCTGAGAGATCGCAGGTGACGTTTGACAAAATGTTCAAAATGCTCAGATCTTGGCCTAACTATCATGGTGGATGTCCCCAAGTACTAGGATTTTTCTGTTAACGTGGTGGAGCCGGAATCTCAAAACTACCTAAAAGCGGGCTATGAAATTTCAAAAATTCATCTAATTTTTAAAACTTGAGTAAATGAGTCGATCAAAAAAGAAAAATGGCCGTCGTCTCTGGCTGAACAACTTTCATGCCTATGGTTTTTGTGTACCTTCTAGAGAAAAGTATGAAAATTCCAAAATTCAATTTTCGCACAACAAAACCAGTGATTATCGGGGGTTTGCGGAAAAAGATGTTCTACATCCAGATGAGATCTCTTCAGATTCGGAATCTACGTCCATTTCTACCCCGGGAAAAGTTGTATTTAAGAAAATTAAAGGAGGAATATTTGTCTCAAAATCGCGTTGAATGTCAAAAAATGCTGATTTTTTCATTTTCTAGGGGCGAAAAATCGAGTTTTGAAAAATAAGAAAATTTCGCGTTTTTTGACATTTTTCTGATTGTTCCTATCATGACTTAGTGTAAAAACACTATAACTCTATTACTTTCGGCCTAAATGCTTGATAATTAACTTCCAAGTGTTGGATTGTAACCGAAAAATCAGCATTTTTTGACATTCAACGCGATTTTGAGACAAATATTCCTCCTTTAATTTTCTTAAATACAACTTTTCCCGGGGTAGAAATGGACGTAGATTCCGAATCTGAAGAGATCTCATCTGGATGTGGAATATCTTTTTTCGCAAATCCCCGATAATCACTGGTTTTGTTGTGCGAAAATTGAATTTTGGAATTTTCATACTTTTCTCTAGAAGGTACACAAAAACCATAGGCATGAAAGTTGTTCAGCCCGAGACGACGGTCATGTTTCTTTTTTGATCGACTCATTTTCTCAAGTTTGAAAAATTATATGAATTTTTGAATTTTTGATATTTCAAGAGCCGGCTTTTAGTTAGTTTTGAGATTCAGGCTCCACAAAGTTAACAGAAAAATCCTAGTACTTGGGGACATCCACCATGATAGTTAGGCCAAGATCTGAGCAGCTTGAATATTTTGTCAAAAGGGGTGTTTGATTTCATGCAGTCTCTCAGAAGACACGTGTTATTATTATTATTTCAGTATATTTGCTTAAAACCTACATCAGGAATAGGGATTAACATTTTTTGTGCTGGAAGATTTTTGGAAAAGGCTCTTAGTTCAATTTTGGCTCGGTGATTTTGTTTGAAAAGTGTGGAATTTGCTCCTGAGGGATATTGGTTTCGCGGAATCATGTAGTATGCACGCGAATCACACGTGGATTCCTCATCCTCCTTCTGCTTTTCTAAAAAAAAAATATCTCTAGAGCATTTTGAAAATCACACCATTGGGGTTTTTGTTTCGCCGAACCATGAATTCGGCTTGGTTACGGGTTCTTGAATCTCGAGAAGGCATTGCTCGTACAAATCAAGCATGTAACTACTTCTGTATTTGAGGTGAAAGAGGCGGAGCTTGTGTGGCTGGACGCGAAGTTGCTCAAGCGGATTGCCGAAGATGGTACTACAGGCAAGGAGGAGGAGGATGAAGATGGAGAGGGAGAGGACGACGAGATGGAGGTACGGTAGGGTAGGGCGAGAATGCGGATGACAGTAGGAAAATTTCTTTTCTATTTTAATGTGCAGTAGAAACAATAACTAACAGTGGTTAAATATTTGAATTTTTATTGTATAGTCACACTCTGTGAAATCAAACCGTTGTTCTTGCATTTTACACATAGTAATGCTGGAACCCGAAGTCTCCGGTCAAACCTTTTTTTTAAAAATCACTCATTTATTTTGCGGCCTACGAAAAACGCTTAACAGGCGATGCAAATATTTTTTTCCCGAGAAGTAATACGTCTTCCTTTCCCTTCTTCTCATCTTTCTCCATCACTTCTCCTCTTTCTCAGGCAGAGAACTCCTTCTCGGGTCTCGATGGGATGGCTCCTCCATCTGCTAAGCGAATGCGATCGAGAAGACAGGCCGATCGATTCCTGCTCGACGCACTGGAGGCCGCGCACGTACCGCCCCATCAGGTGAGAGGGGGGGGGGTACGGTAGGGTACTGTAGGCACGAGGGGTGGGATACTGTAGGCACACGTGCTACTCCATCGGGTGAGAGGGGAGGGTACGGTAGGATACTGTAGGCACAGGGAGTAGGGAAAAGTGGGGTCTATTGTGTGGCAATTCTTTGAGCGTCACGTCAGGTGAGCAGCAAGTCTGTAGATTTATATTTAGATTTTTTTATTTAGATTTGGTGATAAGTAGAGAGCGGGGAGGAAGTGGCTAAAGGCTCCCTTTGAAGAGTAGTATACCATTGTCTAAAGGCTTTCAATGGTCATTACAATGGGCGCGAATGCGATTCCAAAATGTCGTCTGAGAAAACGGAATTTTTTCTTCCCAGTGTGAAGCTACAAACAATTTGCTACAACATTGCGATTTGTGGTTTCGGATAGTCCGTTTGAGCCTGAGTTCGAGAGGTTATCTAATTTCGTGACGGTTTCACACACACAGCTCCAACAATTATTTTTAATTAACAGAATTCCGTTTTCCCTGGCGGTATGCGGGTTCTTTTTTGTCATGCTTCCATGATGACAGAGCTTATTTTAGTTAGATGCCTCACTATTTCTGGGCGATTTTCGTTATTTTGGGATTCGAAAATGTATTGTTACCGAATTGAGGCTGCACTTTGAGATCGGGGTTTCATACCTATGATAAGAGTTTCAGTTTGGGGTTTGAGATGGTGGTCTTCGCATCGATTATCAGAAGAAATAATAAGATAAATATTTTATTGCAGGCGGTGTTCGTGAACGAGCCGAAGCTGTCCGACATGCGGCAGGTGCTGCAGGCAGCTGGATACACTGCTGAGTTCTCGGCAGGTATGGTGGAATTTGAGAGGATTACGGTAGCAACGGTAGGATTACGGTAGGGGAGAATAGGAAGCGCAAAATGAGCTTTTTGTACTATTTATGTGGGACATAGTGAATTGGATTTCCGAAAAAATATACTGGGTGATGGATATTTCAGCATGGTGATGTAGGGTTGAGTGCATGCGGTATTCTGATAATTCGTCTGAATCGAAAATACAAAATTAATTTGAGTCGTGAAGCCACAATTGGCGTCTAGCAGCGTTCTTTAGGTTAAACAAATCGTGTCCTTGTCGTTCTATGAGAGAAGTGCCCGCATATAAGGTATTGGTGGTCAGCGCGCCTGACTTCATAGGGAATTTAGCAGCCGGGTGGATTCTCATTTCCGGGTGATCACATAGGTCGGAATGTAGCCACTTCGTTGATAACTCGTCTTCACGATTGTATTTTTAAATTCATTGAAATTTTTTCTGGCATAATTTCGAACGAAAATTCTTAGCCTGGTAAATTCATGATGGCACGTGATCCTATAAGGTAGAAGGCAGGCTGTGTTTGATATTTCCTCGTGTATTCGCTCAATGAACATTATCAAATACATACCTCTTTCGTAGTCGTGAAAACAATAATCGATCGACGTTATCGATCGCCTGCCACCGTACCCTATCGTAATCCCTTCTTCCGTTCAGGAGTGCTGCAAATTTCGGGCGTCGCCTCGATCAGACGCAACGATGCCGGTCGATTCCACGTTGAGGGATGCGCATCCGAGAAATACTTCCAGATCAGGTTGGGCAAATAAGCGGATTTTCAATGCATCTGACTCGATTCGACGTCACAGATTGGTCTATATTTGTGTTTGCTAATCAATAATGTTTTCAGGGACCTCATCTACAAGCAGTTCGCCATAGTCTGAGCAACTGGACTACCGTCCCACGCTGCTATCGATGACTGACTGTATTATCGTACCTATGATATTCGTGTTTTATTTTTGCGTTTTTGAAGTTTATTGATTTCTGCTATGTGGAAATGATTGTTTTAAAGTCGTATTTATATTTGTTAGGAGTTTGTTGCTCTAGATAACAAATTGTATCGGTGTCCGAATGCTTGAATGCTCTTCGCATCTGAACTTTTTCCCAATATTTTCTATACCGCTGTCTGTTGTGATTCTTGATCTCTAACATGTTCAAATTTCGCAATTAAACAATTTAAAAAATAGATTTTATTGAAATTATTTGGTTGTTGTCCAAGTTATTCATCAGTTTCTTCCTGTTTAGAATGATCACGGGTGAATAAACGATTTCAATTAAGTTAGTGTTGTGAAGTGTACCGTTGCTTGATTCGTGAATGGAATGTCGGAGATGAATACCTTGCACGCACTTTCCCCTTTAACACCTTATCTGGCACTACGTCGGATGAGAACTATGACGTCATGCAGACTTTGATATATCAAAGGCAGCATGAGGTCAAATTTCTCATCCGACTGCCGCCATAACTAATGATCAGAAATGGGGATCGCCATTCGATGCGAGGTAAGGATTCCGCTACGCGTGTCCCTCCTCGAATTACGAAATGATGAGAAGGCGAGGCGTGGCGGAGACGGCACTTTTCACTTCGCCGGACCATTCCACAATAATCGAAATTTTTGAATGGGACGGTGATGACTGATTTGAGAAGTAGACACATTTAGTTATTAGATCGCAATAAATGTGCTAAATTTAATGTAACTATCTAGTCATAAATACAATGATCCTACGATCATTCTCAAGTATTATGGGATGGTCCGGTGAAGTGAAGAATTGCCGCGGAGTCGCTATCTCGCATCGAATGACCATCCCTAGTCTGAAAGCAAGCTTGTGCTTGACTATTTTGATGCCTTGCTTTCTTTAGGACGGTTAATAACCAGTTCCAGCCTGTCTAGCAATATGACTATGAGTGAATTTCAGAAGAGAAGTTTAGTTGCAGAGTCGCGCCAGGGCGCCTGGGGCGATGATAGACTGAATCGCTCCCCTCGAAGCGCGCATCGGGTACCAACATCTAACTTTTGTGGTGAGTGATCTTTGATTATTCTTCTTCTCATTGTTCCGCCTGTTTAAAATGTTTTGTTATTTTCTATTATTTTCTTCATTATAAAATTTATATATATATATATATATATATAAAGCGCAGTGTGTGTACTAGGGTTGGCCAAACGATGTTATGATCCGCTATCCTGGGGGTCTCTACGGAGGAGGGGAAGGATAGCAATGCCGCTAGCGCATCGTTACGATTCCGACTCTCGCATTTCCCCTTACTCTTCTCCTCGCCGCGCGCACTAGTCGCGCCGGGTTGGAGGTAGTGGCATCGCTACGCCGCATCCCTGGGATACCGAATCGCAAGCATCGTTTGGCCAACCCCCTTGTGTACGTATAACCGGATTTCGAAACGATTACGAAACGGGCAGGAAAAATATCGCCTCATCAAATTTCGTCGCTAGCGATTTTGAAACCTACACTGACGAGACCCCACGCCGAAGGCGGGGTGGGGGACAACCGTGCTTGTCCATTATAATACATAATTCTCTGTTCTGCGCAATATAGTTTTATTAGATATACTTAGCATTCCTTAGTAACGCATAAGTGGCTGTTTGTTGCGAATTAAACGCAATTCGATGTTTTCCTTTCAGACGAGAATAGCATGCCCTCTGGCCTGCCCGGGCATAAACGAGGCGATTCTATCGAGAGGTAATCATCGAATCAGGGTTCGCGTCGGGCCTAAATCAGCAGCGCCAGAGGTACCACAGCGATCCTCCCCTCCGAACTACCTGTACCAATGCACAACACTTATCACACAATCCTTTCGGAAGACGAGATCAGGTCGGTTTTTTTCATTTTTATGATGCGGTAGCCACCTGATTAAAGGACCTGTTTAGTTGTACAATTTTCAATACGTATTTTGTACGTTGTTTTTGTTTTTTGAGCCATAATTTCTGTTTGTTTTCTATCGCAATTCTTTTAATCTAGCTCCGCCCCCTCAGTATTCACACTGTGCAGTCTCACCACTATTCCTTTCAGAATGATTCCCCATCCATACTCATACTTCCCTCCTCCGGCCTATTCCTTGACCGATCCGGGCCCTCTCTCTGCTCCCTTCGAGCCCCTCCTCGCGTCGACTCCGCTCTCAGGCAGCAATCCCTTCCTGAACACTCGTGAGTAGTACGGTAGAGGATGTGTATATTAGGCATGGCCATTCGATGCGAGATAGCTATTCCGCTACGCCTCTCCGTACAGAAATTACGAAATTAGGCTAGGAAGAAGCGTACCCGAATCGATACCTCACATTGCGTGGTCATTCGTGTAGTAGGGTGAAACGAATCTCCCACAGTTAAAAATTCAATGAATCAGGCTAAATATTTTGGCTGGTGTAGTGTTTTTTTAACGCCGCTGAGATTAAATATTTCTCACATGTGGGAAGTTATGATCAGTCTGAAACCCATTTCTCCCAGTTTGTTGAACCATGAAATTCGGTGGAATAATTACTACCTTGCAGTCGACTACTACGATTACGACTTCCTCGGTCTGAGCGAGGCGCGATCGGCGCCTGCGCCCGCGCTCAACGCGGTCGGCTGGCCGATTCTGGGCGCGGCAGGCGGCGCGGAGGCCGCATCCACGTGCGTCGCGGACGCTGAGCCCCCTCTGACGCTTGAAGAGATCACGTTCACGCGTGTGCTGCTCGCGCATATTCTGGCGAATCAGATGGATCTTCGCGAGATCTTCCAGGAGATCATGATCAGCATCAGAATCAAGGAAGTCGATGTGAAGTGCGCGCAGCTGGCGATGAACGGTGAGTGGGAGGGGGTTACGGTAGGGTACGGTATCGGATTATGATTTCAGTGTGAATCCTTACATGTGGATTTTTGTACTGTGAAAGATGGTGATAGGCTACTTCAGCTTTATTTTTCTTATTTTTCCTTGGAAACAAAAGAAACAGTAGTAATGGTCAGGAAAAGAGTCAGACGATTCTTCATACCCCTCTAATCACATCCTCCTTCCAGGCTACTCCTACTCGTCTCCACAGTTCACCTTGGCATCACTGCAGCATCCCACCGAGAGCGGGTTCAACACCAACTTCCAGCACGAATACGCCCCGAAGCGCAGACGCATCGAGGTACCGTAGCTGTAGCAACTATAAACTACGGTAGATCGAATAAGATGCAGTATGTACTGTACGTTAGAGTTTGAGAAATGATACCACGATCTCTTCATTACATGCACTCTCGCACTACTTTACCGGTCAAAAGAGTGTGTGAAATGAAGGGACGAAGGCCCGGTTGTCTCACTCTACTGTGAATATTTTTTCTCTATAAAAGTAAGTTGATAACTTGCAGGAGCCCGCCTCCCTCTCCCTGTCCCTCTTGGAGGAGAGAGTCGTGCAGGAGTTGAATCGACTGGTCGACGACGAGAGTAGCTGCAGCGACTGCCAGTCGGACGACGCTTCTCCCAATGAGGTAATGTGTGAATATTGAGTACGGTAGATGTTGAACCGATAACTGATTTATTTCTTGCAGTCGATGGAAATATCGCCAGTGCAAGAGCGGATGATTCGGGAATTGGAGATGCTCGTGGACAATGAGGATCCAATCGATATGAGGGAGGAACGGGAGCAGATGTGGTTCGAGGTACGGTAGAGTGGAGTATTGTAGATGGAGTAGCATGGGGATAAGACATTTCGGAAAAACAAAATCAGAAATCACCATTTCAGAAAAACCCAACTGAGAAATTTCATTTGAGAAATTACCACTTCAGAAACGGACGTTTCAGAAAAATACATTTCTGAAATTTTTAGCCGTGACGCGCCGCGTTGCGCGAGCGCGCACACGTCTTTGGAAGCCATTTTCACATTATTTGAGGATTATTATTTAATTTCTGTTTATCAAATAAACTTCAGATGATGCTGAAAAATTCAAAAATGTTAATAAAAATACAATAAGCTAAATATTCTGACACCAAATAATTAAAATTTCTGAAACGTCCTTTTCTGAATTGGCATTTCTGAAGTGGTAATATCTGATTTTGTTTTTCCGAAATGTCTTATCCCCAGTAGCATTATTAACCTGAATGGAAGAGCTGTCTTGTAGATTGAGTTTTGAGTAAGAGCTTTGGAGTATTGCAAAAATGAGCCTGGAACCGGGAACTAGGAAGATGAATCACTAGGCCTATCTGATTCCCGTCGTGAGAAGAGGGTGAATGTGGCAGATTACGGTACCTTCAAACGGATGAAAGTGTTATGTTGATATTTAATATGTGTAGAACTATAACGACGGAAACAACATGGAAACTGTCTTGATTCTTTTGATGATTTTTTCTCAATCGGTGGACAGTACATCAGACAATCCTTTCCCTTGTCATTTAAGGAACTAGGAGAAATGCGAATTCACCATGGTGACTATTTGTGATAGAAACTGCATGCAACCATGTTTCCTAGAAACGATGGACGAGAAATCTAGTTAATTCTTAATTGTTTTTATATCTGCGCCAGGGCAACCAATATTGCATTGATCGGATACGGTACGGCGAGGATTATCGATTGATTTCCCGTCGCAGGAGTCGCCTCCTCGTACACTGAGCAGATGGCAGAGAAGATGCCTCGAGTCAGATGACTACCTGGACGAGCCCCTGGAGAGCGATGAGGTACGGTATATATACAGTACTCGGTGGTATACGGTTGCTTGATTTTCTAATCGATAATTCAATGGTGTTATACAGTATCGTGATCTAGGCTATGGGTGAGAGATGATGCGATCGAACGATATCCTATCCGGGGATAGGGTATATTGGGAGCCTTATCGATAGATTTGCGTCCAGGACCTCTTGTGATCTCTACTTATGAGTTACGGTAGTTTTCGTTTATCAATCTATAATTGATCAGGAGAGCGAGCTGGCCGAGTTGCTCTTTCTTGACGAAGAGGATAATTGGGAACGGCAGCCGACGGACGAGTCACACTACATACCGGTACGGTAGGAAGGGATACTGTAGCCAGATTACGGTAGTTTCATAATAATTTGAGGATTGGGTTCTAATATTACTGCTGTGGCAGTTGTTTTATATTTTCCCGGATAGAATAATGTGGTTTTCAGATTCCTCTGGAGCAGGCCGACTTCAGTGTCCCTCCGCCCAACTATAGACCCTATGCCTACCCCATACAGCCGCAGAGCAATGCTGCGGGCAGTGGGAGAAACAGGAGCAATCGCTCCGTCTTTAGGCGATTCCAGGTACAGTAGCGAGTACGGTACAATGAGATGGTATCGATTGGAAGTATCTTCGAGGTTCTCACTAGGGACGTTGGGGCTTTGAAATTTATAGAAAAAAGTGTTGTCTTCCTTAGCCAGTCAAGAGGCTGTCGCTTTATTCGCCGGTGACTTTTGGGCTATAATATCCAGTAGAGATTTCAAGTGCACTTTATGTTTTTTATTGAGGAGTCGAATCGATTGGAGCCGCTAGAGGAATCGAAAGACCATTGAGTCTTCATTGCAAGGAATGGAGAAGGAGAGGAGATACTAAGAGGATAAGGAAAGTAGCTACAGTAACCCACAAATTTATGCCCACCGTAACCTCTGACTACCGTAGTCCTTGCTCTCCACTCCACTTTCCCTGCTATCCGTGTCCTTTAGAAGCGATTTTTTTTTCATTTGTTACCTAGAGTAAAGTAGAAAACGTTGTCTAGTGTCCGTGTAGGAGCCTGCTAGTTGTCGGGCTCTTAGCTAGAATGATTACGGATCCCAATAGTTACAGTAATATTAATGAAGAGCACGAAAAAATAGCATGAATCGACAAAAAAATGAGATACTTGTTTGACCCGTCCGTACGTGTTCCCTTCTTCAGAACATTTCGTTGTGCTACACACTTACAAAGTTACTTAGGCGTAATTTAACATTACTACTGTTTTGCTCCATTTTTTGTACTGACTTTTCACGTAGTTCATTTTCTAGGCATTATTCAATTTTATGACATTGAAGCAGCCCCAGGTTCCCGGATTTCCCCGTACGGTTCCTCATCTTTCCGTTTAGATCTTCAAGATTTCTTGCGATTTCATGCTGTTGTTGTTGTTGTTTTGACTCTGTTATGACATAGCAAACGGCTAACTCTCTCCATTCCCCCTGCTCTTTGATTCTGTATACGATTATAGATCGTGCAGAGAAGAGAGACGTAGATCCTCAGATACGCAGGTTCGAAATGATATAAACTGTAGTGATGTCCAAGTTAAGAACAATAAAGATATTGGAAGCACAATCTGGTCTGTATTCGAAATATTATATGACACATTTTCAGCCAGTTAAACTGTAACGGTTATTTACTAGGATGAGGTTTCAGGAGAGATCGTGGATAAAATTCGTGTTAAAGATTTACTCAATGGCACAGTGGTGATGATAAGCACAATCGCACTCCTCACCATCGTACGATTTGGGTGATCTTTGATCTTTTCTCAGTGTTTTCACTTCTGACCGCTCCTGTTTGATCTTACGGTGAGAGCATGCCCTCTGGCCTATCAGGGCTGCAAAGAGTTTCCAACGAGAAGTCATCATCAGGTCGGCGATCACACCAGGCCCTAACAAGCGCTGCCAGAGGGTATACAAGGGAGGGGTGGGTCTCGAATAGACATCCGACGATGTCAAACTCTGGCGTATCTGCATCACTTTACCACTTCCGATGTCTTCCCGCCCTCTCCAAGTAAAACCTATTTTACAGTTGCTCATTCTTAGTGTCTGTAGGCTGGCAACCTGGTGCTTTATTTGGAATTTATTCGCATCCTTCAGTGTATCCCTATTCATTATGATCTAATTTGGAGGAATATTTTTGTCTTTTCCATTCTTGATTTTCATTTGTTTCAGCATGTCCTCGATTCCCCAGCCATCACCAGGATTCGCCTACTTCCCTCGTTCCTCCTCCTCTTCTCTCGATGTTGCCGACGAGGTTCGTACACGTGAATTGTGAGGGAATAGTGCGGTGTTCTACCGTATCTGCGGGAATAGATACGGTAACCTACCGTATCCCAACTCAACCGTATTTCATAAACAAGAGTCATAGAGACCCTAGGTCGGATGAGAACTATGACATCACCCTTCCTTTGATACATTGATACATTAAAGGCGGCACGACGTCCTAGTTATCATCCGACCTATTGCCGTGTAGGTCAGCGTACTGTAAAGAATACGGTAAATATATAGATAGTGGGAGTATAATAAACGATACTGTGCTTGGATATGTTGACTTGCAGCAGTGTGAGAATTGGAGTGCAGAGCGCGCGGTTCAAGAGCTGGCGAGACTCGTTGATTGCGTCAGCCCTGGTAGATCAGATGACACTGCAACACCCGACAGCCAGGTACGGTAAACCTACTTGGGATCGATAACTGACTTATCTTTTTTCAGTTTTCGATCGATATCTCACCAGTGCATGATCGGGTGATTCGGGAGCTGGAGATGCTCGTGGGCAGCGAGGACTCGGCCGAAATGAAGGAGGAGAGACGGGAGCTGATGTGGTGGGAAGAGGTACGGTAGAGTGGAGTACTGTAGTAATCGCAGAGTACTATAGTAATCCTGAAAGGAAGAGCCAATACGAGATGCTCACTGTTCCTTTTTAACTAAAATGATATATAATATATTATCAAAGGCTGTTCAATTTTGTACCACGGTAAAACTTAAATGATCGATCGCTTTGAATCAGTCGTCACATTATCGATCGATTTTTCGTTGCAGGAACCCAGGCCTACACTGAGCAAATGGCAGAGGAGATGCCTCGAATCTGATGATTACCTGGACGAGCCCCTGGAGAGCGACGAGGTACGGTGGATACAGTATCTAGTAGTGTACGGTAGCTTGATTTGCTAATCGATAATTTAATGACGAGCTCTGGTATCGTAATCTAGGTATCGTAATTACCAATCAATAATTTGTCAGGAGAGCGAGCTGGATCTTGCTTTGCTGTCTCTGGATGACGACTGGAGCTGGGAGGAGCCGCAGCCTACAGATGAGACTCCCTACATACCGGTATGGGAGAGAGTTAGACGGTAGGCTGATTACGGAAGTAGAAGTATCTAACACTGGCAGATGGAGTTACAAAATGGACTGAAATTATTGTCGAACTGAATTGGAAAAAAATGAAGCATTTATATGTATATAGATCATGGTTTGTAGTTTCCTCCGTCGACTGAGATCGACCTCAGTCTCCCCCCGTACTCCCACCGTTACTCCGCCTACCGCAGCCTTCAGCAGATCGATAACAACGAATGGAGAGGAAACGGAGACATCAGAAGAGAATGAATCATGAGCCACCTACAGTACCTCATCAGAAGAGAATGAACCTGATGAGGTACTGTAGCTACCTACAGTACCTCACCAATTACTGTCCTTCACCTTCACATTTCCCATGCCCATCTTAGGAGCAATTTGTTCAGAATACTGCATGCAAAGTTTTATTTTCGATTTTCTCTATGCATATATATTTAGTCTGATTTCTCTCTACCTGCCTGTTCAGTAGATCTTCAAGATTAGTCCTTTATCCTCCATTCTCCTTACATTATAACACCTCAATGGGCTAGACACTTCGTGTACGCTTTCCTACTTCAAACATCTTGCTCACGTTGCTTAATTTGTTCACCCCTCCGTTTCCTCCCTTATACATAACATAACTATCGTAGTGAATAGTCGACCCCGTGTACCTCAAAAAGCGCTACCGTAATCCCACACCCATATTTTACCCGCAGTGCCCCTTTCTCACCCTGACTACCTGTCTGAACATGATCACTAACAAACAATATTGTACTGACTGTTTATACGTTTCAACGATATACATGATGTTTATACGTTTCAACGATAAACATGATTTTGTCAATTCAATAAAAGTTAAGTGTGTCATCTAGTTTCTTAAGTATAAAAAAGTTCTTACTGTCTTCCTTCAAATAGCGTATGATTGAATAAGCTGAGAAAGAATATACAAAAATGTGAAAAATCAATCATTGTCCCAGGGGAAGGCGGGAAAAATGAAATTTTGAGTCGCTAACAAACGATCGGAACGATAAAATAATTTTTTCACAATGTTTGATTTTTCCGCTTATTTTCTCGTTATTTTTATTTTATGCGAGCAATATCATTTGATACTAGTACTTGTCTCTCTTCGTGTGTGCTCAATCGCTTTTCCTAGCCCTCGAGAGCGTGCCAAATGAGGAGATCCTTTGCGAATTATTGCGCTTTCTGTTCTCTCGGTAGGTTTAGGCGACACCGATCACTTCCGCTGTCAGTTTACATCGTGAACCTCGTAAAAATTTGTTTTTTTGAAAGTATGATCGAATATAGATAATATATTTATGCATGCTGGGGTACAATATCCGATTCATTTGTTTTATTGTCGACTACATTCTTTCGCTACTCGTTCGAATTACGTGCAGGTTCTTTTGATCGTGATTTAAGTATATTTTCACTTTGAATTTACAATATATTAGCCATAAAATGAGCTCTATTACGTTCACTAACTTGTTAATGGAATAATCTCTTTGACTGAGTGTTCACTTGTACATAGAAGTTTTCCAGAAACGCTATGATCTTTTAAGTTTATTATTCTCTTTTTCGTGTCTAATATCACATCTTTTTTAGAATGCAGTGCAAAGCCACTTCAAGCACTCGACTCTTCTTCAAACATAGCAGTGAAATCAAGTGAGTTCTATCATCTCATCGAGCATACCGATTTTGTGATAAATTGAGTGCATTTTATTAATTTTGTCTTCCCATTTTGCATTAATCAACTTGGCAGAGGTCCGTTCACTGAACGCCAAGTCCACGAATGGTACAGGCTGAGAATATTCGAGAACTCCTGCTTGTTTTATGTGAGTGAAAATATTCGTTTTACATTATTTTCTCGTTGGTGAAATTGGACAACGCTTTGTTCTTGCTAATTGTCTTAATCTGCCACGTGATTGCATAATATTTCCCTGCTAAGTACGATATTACTCAACTTTTAGCATAACCTGACGATAGGAACACTTGGCATGTCAATAGTCTATAAATTAGTTGGTGCATATTTCAGTTCGTGAAGCCTGGCACCACGCCGGACGATTCCACCCCTTCGTTCACTCTCGGTAAGCTTTGCTTATTTATAAATTATTATTATGTGGTCTAAGGTTAATACAGAAGTAATAAGCGATATTTATTTTTTATTGTTTCCAGTACCAACATGTTATTTGTCAGAGGAGCTACGCAATCGCAATGGAAACGGCACCCCGTTCATTCTTCCATCCGATTCTGTTCCTGCTGAGAATGCTCGAGTCCAAGCTGAGCAGAAACTGTGCGGCCTCGAAGAGGTTTCATATTTAATTAGTGTGTAACTTACCCGGTTGTCCCCCGCCTTCGGCAAGGGCTCCTGTGCTAGCGGTGTAGGTTTCGTAATCGTTAGTGACGAAACATGCTGACGCCCGATCTCTCTCCCTCCCCGTTTCGTAATCGTTTCGCAATCCGGTCATGCGCATACACTCTGCGCTTTATATATAGTTGTAGATTATTGTAAGATTCAACTGCAAATACTTCCTCAGTTTACCGGAAACCGTCCGGTCATCCTATGGGTGCACGAAATATTGTATTTAAAACAGGAGGCGGAGGTGACCGCGACGCGCTTGCAGGAAGCGTTGCGGTCGCTCTGCGATGAGAGCAATTTCCGTTGCTCTTTTGAGTGATTTTTGAGGGGTTGTTAGGAAGGAAATAATATCTCAAAATTCAGGAGATTCGCGCGCTTCGTGTGGAGCATGCGGACGTGCTGCGAGTGAGGGAGCGAATGGAAGAGCAGAAGGCTGCAGCAGCTGCTGCAACCAAGACCAATAAGGATCGTGCTGCACCCGGAATCACTCCGAATGCAGTATGCTTTCATGCACACGATTGTTCAGGTGGTATGCAAAAAGTCGGATCGTATTTTTGTATATGAAAAATGAGACGCGGTAGGTGTCGGGATGCCGTATCCTTCGTTTACTCTATGTGAAACTTATATTTTAATCTTTATTGTTACAGCGCTCTCGAACGCAATCGATGGAGGTGATAAAGGTAATTTTCTCGTTCTCGACATTCCATCTGTTTTGATTAGACTAAATCATATCAAAGACAATATGTATTTTTGTTTCAGTGGGCTAAGGAGGCTTCAGAATTCTTCGTTCACGTCTTCCGTTGCTTCAATGGGGAAGCTGAGTTGTTCATCGAGGAGGAATACTTCCTCTACCATGGTACGCTTATACTTTAGCAAAAGTAAAGGCAATCGTAGGGTAGATCTAGTTTTTGAGGGCACTAGGTCGGATTATAACCAAAGGAATTATTATAACCTTAGTATTTTTTTCTAAGGATTATAACCTTAGGGTTTTCACAGAAAACGTTTTGACGGTGTGGGAATCTAATGTGAAAATACTGGACAGTATATTATTTTTGGTTTTCATCCGGTGGGTTCTCATTCGACCTAGTGCCATCTTTGAGACTGGGTCCGCGGAAGATTTCGCGATCCCAGTCGCCCCGCGCGATTCAACTTTATTAATCAATCAATCAATATTTATCACGTCATGCGTTAACGCAAGATGAGGAAGGGTCGGTATTCTTCAGCAGTTGCGTTCCACCATCTCGCTCCAATAGTTCTTCTGAGATCATCTCTCCATCGGGGTTTAGGCTGACCCGGTGAGCGCGTCCTGTTGTAAGGTATCCACATAGTAGTCGCTCTGCTCCATTCTTCCATATCCATTCGTCGCAGTTTCAACGCCCAAATTGCCTTCCTTCTCATAGCCTCCTGATTCCAGTCACGGACTCCTGTTGCGTTGCGGATGTTCACGTTCCTCCATCGATCTCGCAAGCTGATTCCGAGCATTTTCCGCTCCATCTTACGCTGAGTCACACTTAGTCGCTCCTTGTCACTTGCTCGTAGGGCCCATAGCTCGCTGCCATAGAGTATCGTAGACATGACACAACTGTTGAAAAGGCGCCGCTTTGTTTTCATCGGTAGAATGCGTGAAGAGAGGAGGTACGAGAGCTTGCTCCATGCGAACCAACCCAGACGAATTCTGTGCTCAAGTTCTGCTGAGTAGTCAAGGGGAAGTGAGATTCTTCCGCCTAGATAGGTGGTGGATTCGGCAAAGTTGAACTTCAGATTGTCGATGACAATGGGTGCTCGGGTGGAGGTGCACGAGGTTAGAAGTACGGTCTTGGATGGATTTACTTCAAGACCAACGCGCGCGCAAGCCTCCATAAGTTTCTTCATCATGTTCTCCAGTTCGGGGCGACTCTTTGCGATTAGAACAATGTCGTCTGCGTACTCTAAGTGACTCAGGTTGCGGCCATCGATCGATATTCCGTTGTTCTCCCAATCAATTTCATTCATAGCGTATCTCAAGACGGCATTGAAGAGACATGAGACATGAGAGACGGCATTCAACTTTATTATTGTCACTTAATAGTTTTCTAAACAAGATAATTTACTATATTTTATAAATGTAACAAATTGTATTTTACAGAGGATCTCGTCAGGAAACTGAAGGCCGAGGGAAACATTGTGGCCCAGGAACTGTTCAGAAGATTCAAGGAAGAAGGGGTCAGTACTTGACAGTGTGCAAGTGTCTGTGAACGCCAACGTGGCACTTTCGTGCTTCTATACTAGGCTCCGCCCCTTCCGCCTCCCTTCCTCAAAAGATTGCTTAGGACCTCTCTTTAGCCGGTTAGGCTCAGTCTTACATTGCTTAGTAATAGGCAGAGAATGCTGTGGGTTGGGACTTGTCTGCTTAAGGCTATGCAATCGGCAAGTGGGCGTGGCCTAGTATGGAAGTAGGAAAGTCTCGCCGACGTCGTTATGCTTTAAATTCAATAGAGGGATGCGTGATTATTACAATGGAAACGATAAAAAAATAATCTCGTTTTCATTCGTCTACACGCGAGCACTCGATAATTTTCTATCGCGAGCCGGGTGTACTCGAAATCACACCACACACTGATTTCATCCTATTCGTGAAACCAATGTATGGATAAGATGGGTATTGTAGCAAAGTTAAAAACTTCGGGAGAGCACCCATTTGTTCAGACTAGGGTGGTTAAAATGGCTCATCGGGTCAACTTGTTTATCCGCAAGTGCGGGTCAGAGTCGAGTCGTGTAAGTCAGAGGCCCCCTCTCGTTTATTACCCCCTCCCTTGCGGGTGAGCCGTTTGAGTGCGGGTCAGATGCGGGTCAACCTTTCTCTGCTCTCCTTGGGTATACGGCTTTGCAATCAACACCAATGCGATCAGCTCGACGAGAGCTATCGAAAACATGTAAATTCGTGTGGATAATTTTTATTTTCAATTACACCCCGCTCGAGCTGAAACGAGAGCTGTGGGCAATGTCTCTCGTTTCTGTGGCGCTCTCTCACTCTAGAATGCTCTCTCGTTTATCTTTTGCGAATTTCAGGCTTGTATATTTTTGTTCGGTATGATTTCGATAGCTCCCGTCGAGCTGATTTTAACTGTGCACAGGTCATCGTATTTCACCAATTTAGTACTTAGAAAACCCTCGACCCGTATTTGATCAGCACGGAAAAGGACTCACCCGCATTCTCCTCTCCCCCTATCGGGTGAGTCGAGGAGAGAGGGGCTGTAAACATAGAGGGCGTCGGGAAGCCGCGAAAGGAAGCAAGCAAGTGCGGGTGAGTAAGAGCCATCGTCGCCTCCCTAGATCACACACAAAACCGACAGGGTGTACGGAAACTATTGCCCAAAAATTGGAAGAAGTATAGTGTGCACCATCCAAAAATCGCGAGGGTCTTGCTGATAGCATACATCTAGCCCACGTTTGTTCATAAGTCCAGTGGTGGACTTCATATATGACCAAGGCCGGAGGGTCGCAAATCCCAGGGGGGTGCAACCGCAGGGTCGCACCCCTCCCCTCCCCCCCCCCCCCCCCCCCCCCCCCCCCCGGGTCGCCAGATGGTGGACCCGGACCGGGAGGTGGCAAAATGAACCCCCATTTCGGAGGGTCGCAAAGCAAAAATGGTCCGGGGTTCGCAAAAAATTTGTCGTCATATTTCCTTGCCCACCACTGCATAAGTCTCATTATTTCCTTTGCAGTTCTTCTTCTGCTCCTTTTGTGACCGATTCATGTTCACATTCGGTCACGTATGCATGCACATCGGCAATCTCGAGCACTACAACAAGGTACGTTTATCTCCTAGTCACTTTTTTATTAATTCGTTCTGAGAAACTTCGCATGACCCTCTTTCGCAGTATCTCTCGCACTGTCAGACTGCTGAGAGAGCGTGAACAATAACGAGAGTTGGTAGCTAAACTTATGGTTTCTTCCAACCAGTTGGTCTGCAACCCACCCACTGGTCAGGGTACTGGGTACCAACTAGTCAGGCAACTTGTTAACCAATGGTTAGCTATTTTTGACTAGTGGGTGGTTGACCAGTTAGAGTGTGCGGAGCTTAGGCTAACTACTGGTTTACCAGTTGCCTGACAGGTTGGTAACCAGTGTCCTGATCAGTGGGTGAGGAGTTGCCCACCAACTTCGTTGGAAGAAACCAGAGATCTTCAAAGGGAAAATCGGCATTTTATGGTTCCGCATAATTCTGAGAAATTCTTCAGGTGAGCGCCGTCTCTTCGAGTTATCAACGAATGAACCATATTGTGGTCGAGATGGTGGACAAGGAGCGAATCCGAGCGTCAGTGTGATACTTTTTTTGATTTTTTCAGGTGGTAGTCTGTTTTTTTTAAAAATTTAATTATGTTTATTGTACGATGCATTATTATTTCAGTTTGTACGAGTCAGAGACGCTGATGATGAACATGCAGGCGGATAGGTATTTTAGTACTATTCTCATTCGAATTTTATTTAAAGTTACCAGTCGAGGACGTAGTAATTTACAATAGGATAAACGATGCCCGAATAAGCTGTGAAAGAATATACAAAAATGCTAAAAATCAATAATAGGAGGGAAGGGATCAGGATGAAATTGATCCAGCGCGCTCTCACTTTTGTACACTCTGTCATACACGCAACGCGTGGGCAGCGCATACAACCGCGGGATCAGGATTTTCTCCTTGACTGGTAACGTTAAGCATGGCTTTACCTCTTAGTCTTGAAGCAATGAACTCATATTTCTCTACTGTATTTAGATACACGACGATGAGCTTGGATGATCCGGAGCTTCGTCCGACGAGGGAATTCATCGACGAGAGCAATCGTCCCTTCTTCCTCAACACATTCCCTGACGAGTTCCTCGACGAGAAGAATCGGCCCTTCCTCCTCAATGAAAAAGGGCGCGTCTCAAAGGTCAGTAAATCCACACATCTCAGTAAATCCCCGACCAAGTCCTATCTACCTCACGAATACGATTGTAACATATAATTGTCACATACCACTTCCCATTTCCCATTTCGCTGTGATCGAGCCCAAACGCCGACTATTCCTTACCTTACCTCAATGGCTCTTAACATAGCTGTCCAAGGAACGGTTCGGGGGGGGGGGCTTTCCGGAAGGCCCCCCCCCCCCTATCATGTATGGAGGTCATGGTGAAAATCGATAGTAGGTCATGTGGAGGTCAAGACTATGTACCATAACCAATCGATAGTACATTATCGATTGATACCGTATATGGCTACCGCAACCCTCAATTATCGCGAACTTAGTTTTTTTTCTAAAAAGTCAAATAGCCATAACCAATCGATAGTACAGTACCCCCTGATACCGTATATGGCTACCGTAACCCCGAATATCGCGAACTGACTTTATTTTTAAAAAGTCCTGAAACCGTGTTCAATCGATTCTACAGTACCCAAGTAACTACCGTAACCCAGTTCCTTGGGTCAGATCCAGTTCCCTGGGTCAAACATTTTTCTAAAAATCCAAAATTGAGCAGACAAATATTTTAAAGTATCATACCGTTTCTCTAATTATTGTTGAATAATTTTGCATCAGGTTTAGGATTTTTAGAAAAATGTATAAAATTTTTAGAAAAATGTTTGACCCAAGGAACTGGGTTACGGTAGTTACTTGGGTACTGTTATGGCGGATTCTACCTCTGCACTGAGGTCTGAATTGCCTTATGTGAAACTGAGGTGTATCGGAACGACAACGAATCAATAAATCAATATTATTATCGCACAGCAACACTACAGTAATACGGAGAGGGAGATGGAAGATAGGGGGAGTGATGACGTCAGCAGATGAGTGACTGAGGAAAGTGGGACGAGTGAAGGTGGAACACAGCTGGCACCTCTGAGGGAACCGAGCTACACCTGGGATACGGTACCCTTGTGAGGATCTACCGTAATGAAGCGAGAGTGGGTGCGGGCCTGTCACAGGAACCACCGCGGTATGAGGGGTAGGGTACGGTGCCAGCGAGCGCTGATCCTCCGTAGTGAGGGAGGGGGACGGTGCCTGTCGCAGGAACCACCGTGAATGAACTCGACAGTGGTCGAGGAGAGGTTCAGTGAGGCTGAATGAATCTGATTCTGATGAGAGGAGAAGTGAAGGAGTACGGTGCCAGCGAGCGCTAATCTCCCGTAATGAGGGGTAGGGTTACAGTGCCGGCGAGCGCCAATCTCCTGTAGTGAAGGGAAGGGGTACGGTGCCTGTTGCAGGAACCACCGTGAGTGATCTCGGCTAGGTTGAGGAGAGGTACAGTCTCACCCTGCTTCTGACTCAGACTCTAGTGAGAGTGGGGAGGGTACGGTGCCGGCGTGCGCCGATCTCCCGTAGTGAGGGGAGGGGTCGGTACCTAATGAGGAACCATTGTGAGAGACTCGCACGTGGGCGAGGAGAGGTCTGGTGTGACAAACTCAACTGACAAACTCTGAGGAAATAGAGGAGGAGAGGGGTTTATATAGGCAAGCCGACGTGCCATAATCTATGCTAATGGAGAGGGAGAGGGGACCCTCAGGGGAGAGAGTGAGAGAGTGAGACATGATAATTGAATTAACCAAATTGGTTAGACAGGATAATTGAATTAGCCTAGTCATAGTCCCGTTGTGAGAGGCCATTCACATAGGACTGCACGCAACAACTTGGCATGGATTACGGTAATGAAAGATGGATGGTCGTGAATTGAGTGATGAATGAAATGGAAGGGAGTGAAATGATATTGATTGATTATGAATTGAGTAGTGGATTCTTGGAATCCGCTACAACTGTAGAATCGATTGAACACGGTTTCAGGACTTTTTAAAAATAAAGTCAGTTCGCGATATTCGGGGTTACGGTATCAGAGGGTACTGTACTATCGATTGGTTATGGTAATTTGAATTTTTGGAAAAAACTCAGTTCGCGATAATTGAGGGTTACGGTAGCCATATACTGTATCAATCGATAATGCACTATCGATTGGTTATGGTACTTAGTCTTGACGTCCCCATGACCTGATCACCATGACCCCCTATACGTTGACATGGTAGAGGGGGGGGGGGCCTTCCCGGGAAGCCCCCCCCCCCTCGCCCGGAACGGTTCCTGGACAGCTATGGCTCTTAATGTGTCGGCGATAAAGATTAAAGATTAAAGGTTGAATTCGCGCTGCAACTCGTGTCGGATTTCACTGCGAATCCCGACGTAGTGGATATTCTGCTGGCTGAGCTGATCCAGCACATCGGCAAGGCTAAGGTATGCTAGATTCAACTGCTCAGTTTTGGCAGAAGGCTACCGCAACGCGCCTCCCCAGCGCGTTGCGGTCGCTCTAAGGCGAATCCAACTCAAGATCCAGAAAAGTTTTTAATTTCAATTTTTATATTTATCACAGGTATCACGAGTCAGTGGAGGTACAGTACTGTGCAAAAGTTTGGAAACATTTTTCAACTTATCATAACTTCATTTAACATCACCCTATTGACTTATTGTTTGGAGCATTCAAGAGGTAATCCCCACGAGAATATAGCCATGGGGTGTATTGACATGCGCCTAAAGAAGAATGTGTAATGAGTGCAGTTTTCGTGAGTGTGTTTGAAAATATGTATTTAAACCTCAACCGAACGTCGGTATTATCTCATACTAACTGTGTGTAGAGTATAACCGCTGACGATAACAATTCACTTCGGAACTCTTTTGGTGATCTTCCAAAAAGGCCAGAATATCGATTTTCCGAGTCCTCGAAAATTTCTTTGTGCGACTATATCTTTGGCCATAGTTGAGTTATGGGGCCTAAATGTTGTAGTTAATGTGCACTCGAGATGCAGCAGCAATCTGCCAAATCTGATAGCGATCCGGCTCCAAACTCAAAAAATCGAAAAAATTTGGACCTCAATTTTCATCATCATAAAATCAAAGTTCAACACATTGGAAAAATTTTAGTTTCTTGCTGCATCATGCATAATCTTCCCACGGACAAGTTTGCAAAATTGCAAAGTCAGGCGATTCTCGCTACATATTTTACGGCCGAACAATGGACGAGGGTCGGAGGTGCCGAAGTGGTCAAATGTGAATCGACTCATGGCATTTCCAATCCTAGTGGAAACATTTCAGAGCCATTCGAATTCTAATAGCTAAAAATGTGAATGGCTAAGTAGAAGACATCTTTGAAGCGAAGTTGGAACGAATTCGTAGCGATTCATTTTTGACTCAAATCACATTTGACCTTCGACACCACCGACCCTCATAAATTGTTCGACCGTAAAATAAGTAGCGATAATCGCCTGACTTTGCAATTTTGCAAACTTGTTCGTGGGAAGATTATGCACGATGCTTCAAGAAACTAGAATTTTCCCAATGGGTTGAACATTGATTTTATGATGAAAAAATTGAGGTACAAAAATTTCCGAATTTTTGAGTTTGGAGCCGGATCGCTATCAGACTTGGCAGATTGCTGCTGCATCTTGAGTGTATATTACCTACAGAATTTAGGCCCCATAACTCAACTATGGCCAAAGATATAGTCGCACAAAGAAATTTTCGAAGACTCGGAAAATCGATATTCTGGCCTTTTTGGAAGAGCACCAAGAGAGTTCCGAAGTGAATTGTTATCGTCAACGGTTATACTCTACACACAGTTAGTATGAGATAATACCGACTTTCGGTTGAGGTTTAAATAAATATTTTCAAACACACTCACGAAAACTGCACTCATTACACATTCTTCTTTAGGCGCATGTCAATACACCACATGGCTATATTCTCGTGGGGATTACCTCTTGAATGCTCCAAACAATAAGCAAATTTCATGTTCTATCCACAAATTATAACGTCTTTAGTCGTTAAATGTTAAATATTTGTTGAAATGATTGATTTGAATGATAAATCTCCGAGATTAAAATTTTTAAAAATTCGACTACCACACTATCACGAGTTTGGTCGAAACCCGGCTCAAATCTGGTTTTCATATTTTTCCAATATGTATTTATACTCGTTCTTTCATATTTCAATTTAAAATTCTGCTACGCTCTCTGGCATTGCGCTGAAAATATTTTATTTTTGATGCATGGAACGTCTTTAATTTCATAACTCAATGAATTGTCATCCTCTCTTCTTGGTGTCAACATAAAATTTTATCAGCATATTTTTCCCGTCATTTTGAGACCAGTGCCATCTCTCTAGCTCATCTGGGAGCTGAATTACTGCAGATCCAGGTGCAAAACCGGAAAATTCCTAAAAGCCGGCTCTGGGACCAATGACTTATATTTTCCGAAATCTCCACTCTAGGTTATTCTACCACTACAATATGAGCCAAATCGGAGACAACTTTTTCGAAAATGTTCCCGAGGGAGTCATTTTTCAACCACTGACTCGTGATACACGTGTTATGAAAATAAAGAAATAAATTGAATTTCAGACGCGCTGCTTCTCGTGCCAACTCATCTTCTCGAATGCAGTCGAGTACTTCAGACACCTCATCTCCTTCCTCCACATCCAAGAGGCGAGTTTCGAAACTTGCGTTTCAATTTGATTTTTATATGGACTAGAGTTCGGATTTCAGCTCGCCTCCTCATTTTACACACACTGGACAGGTCGAGAGAGCGTGTAACAGGGTTAGCCAAACGATGCCGCGTAGCGATTCGCTACGCCCTGACCTCCTCCCCCTTGATTTCGCAATATGTGAGGGAGAGACACGTAGCGATTCGCAACGCGGCGTTGTTTTCTCAAGCCCTAGTGTGTAAAATGAAGGGACGGTGACCCGCTTTTCGAAATATAATATGAACAGCTTGAGACAAAGCTATCCATGGAATGCTGGGCCAAAACGTAATCACTTCAATACTGCATTGGTGTACATTTACAGTACCGGACAAAAGTTTCGCAACAAATTTCTCATTGTCATAACTGCGTTCAACATTGAGCTAGAGACTTATGGTTGGAAGCATTCGATAGGTAAATATCAGGAGAAAATAGTCATACGGTATATGTTCTGAAACACATTTATCGCGGGTTTCTGAATTTAATTTTCTGCATCACAATTTTCATGTATTTTTTGAAACTCAGCCGAAAGTCGATGTTATATCGCACGATCTGTGATGAAAGTATAACCATCGATGTTTACAATCCACTATCTGGCTTTCTCGTTGTACATCGGAAAGAGCTAATATATAGATATTCCGAGACCTCTGAGATCTGCTTTAACGGCTATATCTTCGCTCCCAGTTGACCGATAGAGCCCCTATTTCGCAGCTACTATACACTAGTAATGTAGAAACATTTTACCAAGTTTGATAGTGATCAGACAAGAGATTGCACAACTCGAAAAATTTTGGACATGCATTTTCATACACGTGGAAACAACCTTTAACGCTATCGAAAAAATCCGATTTCTTCCAGCTTTATGCATAATCCATTAATGAACAAGTGTTTGAAATTGCGAAGTCAGACGATTTGTCCAGCACATTTTATAGCCTATTAACCACAGAGAGTCAGAACGGCCAAAGTCGTTAGAAATGATCCCTAACGAAATTCGGCCTAGCATAACGGGAGAGTTTCCTTAAAATTGGCTCCAATTCAATGAGAAATGTGCATATCTTAGACTTGCAAAGCTGTTAGGTGCGTTTTAAGCAATTTGAACAAGATTCAATTTTACATTGTACCGTGTTTTAAAGCTCGTGACTATCTGGCTCTCTGTGGTAATTGGACTGTAAGATGTGCTGGACAAATCGTCTCACTTTGCCACTTCGCACACTTGTTCATTAATAGATTCTGCATAAAGATGCAATAAATGGGATTTTTCGGTAGCGTTAAAGGTCGTCTCCACACGTATGAAAATTCGCGTCGAAAATTTTCGATTTTTCCAATTTGTTGTCTAATCACTACCAAGCCTGGTAAAATGTTTCTACATTATTAGTCTATAGTAGCTGTGCAATAGGGGCCCTGTCGCTCAACTGGGAGCGAAGATATAGCCGTTGAAACACATCTCGGATGTCTCGGAAAATCGATATATTTGCTCTTTCCGATGTGCAACAAGCAAGCCAGATAGTGGATTGTAAACATCATTGGTTATATTTTCATCACAGCTCGTGCGATATAACATCAACTTTCTGCTGAGTTTCAAAAAATACATGAAAATTGTGGCTCAGAAAATTAAATTTAGAAACCCGCGATAAATGTGTTTCAGATCAAATACCATATGAATATTTTCTCCTGATATTTACCTATCGAATGCTTCCAACCATAAGTCTCTAGCTCAATGTTGAACGCAGTTATGACAATGAGAAATTTGTTGCGAAACTTTTGTCCGGTACTGTAAATGTACACCAATGCAGTATTGAAGTGATTACGTTTTGGCCCAGCATTCCATGGATAGCTTTGACAAGGCAAATATTATGTCACATGCGAAAAGTACTACCTACGGATATTACAATACAACATTTGAATCTAGTCTGCTGCAAAAGGATTGATAGAAAATCAACTCATTTGTGAACTCGACCCTACCTGAACATCAACAGAAATACTTATTTTTGACGCGTATCCGTCACAATAGATGTATCGATCTCAAATGTAGCAAAACGAAAAGCGCTTCCCACGGTTAACTTAGAATTGTTTTTATGAAGATACAATACTTCTACCAAAACATGCTGCCTTCATCAACCTGTCATCAAAATTTGACCATCGAAATGCGAATATTTCAGAACTTCCTGTTTTCAGCATTGATGAAAAGTCCTAACTTTTGTGGTTAATTGTTAAAGCAACTCTGTATCTATCCGTAGTCGGCAGGGCTAAGTCAGGGGATAGCTCCCATTTGAGGAAATTTATTCATTCACCGAACACCAAAAGTCGAAATTTTGACTATGTTGGCATTTATTCAACAATACTGAAAATTTGTGTTTCCTAAAAGTAGAAAAGGCGTGAGTTGAAATGTTTCTCTGTGATATGTAGCACTATAGTATATCATGGAAGCGCACTTATCTAGAAACCAATCTGAATGAACCTCGAAGCAGAAAACGTTATCGCTTGAAACGTCATTCCTCGGCAAGAGTTGAATCCAATGGTTTTTTACTCGTGCTGTGTTGATGCAGGAATGACTTTAGACCTATTTTTGGAAAGAACTACCGACGTCCTTCTTACTCCGTTATGTGAGATTTTACGGCTATTTTTCCCATCAAAATATGAGAAGCAGAAAATATTTTAAGACATGTATGAAAATATCACGTTTGATAAAACTTGAATTTTCCCGATATCCTAAAGGCATGATGCCATTCGAACATATGCATATATTGTCCAAGTAAACCCCTACTACATGCTACCGAGGTAGCTTGAAATCTTTAACGGAACGGATTTTACGCGAGCTCAAACATCATGTTTCAAAAGGAACGTTACTTTCTGGACAGCCTAATAATACAGTTTGTAGGTGGGAACGTACGATTCGATCACGTTTACTGTCAATATGCACCTCACTCGAATGGAGAAATTGAGCGGGTATTAAGCCGGGCCCAATTTCCGACTTTGTCGTTCACTTTTATGGTATTATGCATCGCTTCTCTCTTTATTGTTATTCTTGCTTCGATGACACTCAATACATTTCTCTTAGCAATCGAGTATCCATCACCTTAACTCAAATAGGATTGAGTTGCTGAATTCGGCTTTTCTGTGGTTGCATAAAGATTGTGAAAATACCGAAAATCCATTGAATTAGTAAAGCGTCAAGGGATCGCTTTGATACCTGAATTCGTTTACATCCATTTTTAAATCTTTCGCGATTCCAGAATGGGATCCGAAGCGCCCTCTTATCCTTGCATCTTCTTCAAAGACGAGCAGAATGAGCTGATGTGAGTTTCGAGGATATAGGGGCCATTCGAAAACAATGTTTTTGCAGAGGTCCTTCCACTGAACGTTAAGTTCAGGAATTGTACAGGAAGCAATGTTTCAATGGCTCATTCTCATTTTGCGTGAATTTTGATTATGGGAATATTTTTCTCCATGTAGATCGCTAATGTAATAGTTTTCAGTTCATGAAAGAGGGCGAGAATCCTTGCGACAGCACTCAATTTCTCCTTCTTGGTATCCTCTTCCTCTTTTCGTGACTTCCCTACTCAAAGTAATTCTTTGTTTTCAGACGAATTGTGCACTCGCAACGTCATGGGCGCTCCCTTCAGACTCCCTTCTGACGCTGTTCCAGCAGAGAAAACTCGAGCTCATGCTGTGCACAGGCTGCGTTGCCTCGAAGAGGTTTAGTTATCTTTCAAGTAGTTTATGCTAAGCTAGAAATACTCTTTTTGTGATATGTTCGAGTGGTTTGAAATAAGATGCCGATTTTCTTGTTTTGAGATTTGCTGTATTTGCCGATTTCTAGGAGATTCGGTCACTCCGTGTGCAATGTGCCGAAGTTTTGCTTGTGAACGAGCGAATGTTGGAAAAGAAGGTATCCATTTATTGTTTTTTATTTATATATTTTCTTTGCACAGCATATAATAGAGAAATAAATTTCGGGGCATTCTGTGCATTGTATTCTGATTTTTAAGTTTAAAAATTTTTTTTTTTTCAATTGCAGAGGGTCATGCAGGCAGCCGACTTTTTCTTCGATATGTTCGAACACTTCAGAAAGGGAGAAAATCCGAAGATTGAAAGTGAATTTTTCAAGAAAGTTGGTAAGTCTAATGCCTAATTTTTTTCCTACTTTTTAACCATTTTTTTCAATATTCAATTAAAAAGAGTCTCGATGTTTCAGAAATCAAAGTGCAGATATTGAACAAGGAAGGAAATTATATAGTCGAGGAATTGTTTCTACGAATTAAAGAGAAGGTGACGAAATGTTGTGTTTTCTATAATTTATAGTCCTATTTACAACAATTTCTCCTTCAGTATCTCTTTTGTTCCTTCTGTAATCGATTCGTGTTCAATGCACGTCAATCATTCTTGCACATCGGAAGCCACGATCACGTCACCAAAGTATGTATACATGTAAATTTTTGTGCACATATTCATGAAAATCGTTTTGTAATGAGTTACTTATTCAAAAAGAACATATTTTAATGATTATCATGTGAAATATTAACACGTATTTTTATCAAATGTTTTTTTTTTCAAAAAATTCGTATGATTCATTTTTACCGGTTGATTTTGGTTGCTAAGTGAAACGATTGATCAAATGCCTCATAGACCTGTAATAAATAGTTGTCTTCTAATAAACATCTACTTTCCAGATAAAGGGAATTTCTTCGGACTTCGAACGTGCCAACAATCTGCTTATCGAAATGGTTCGACCTGAAGTAATTAGAAGGTACGATGCTAATTTATCGATCATCTAAACGAACCAGTGAAACTTCTTTAAAGTTTCCAGCCGAGATTGATAACATATTCTTAATTTTCGATCGTATTGACCATGCAAGAATAAGTCTTGAAAGAGTATGCAAAAATGCGAAAAATCAATCATAGCGCCAGGAGATCTCAAGAAAGAATTAGGTTGAAGTTGCCTGATCCCACGCCCTCTCACTTTTGCGCAATCTCACATACACGCGACGCGCAGTAAACGCGCACAAGCTTGGGATCATGGTTTCGTCCTTGTCTGGTAACTTAATCTGATTAGTCTCTATTTCAGCATGTTCGCGGTTGATTCAGAAGAAGTGAGAAAACAGCAGATGAAGTAAGTGAAATTTTTAAAAATTGAAATTTTTTTTTTTTTCTCTGCAGGATGCGGAGAAAGTACTTTGACATGGATTTAACCATGTATCTTCCTTCAATGGCATCGAATTTTTTGAAACAGTGCACATTATTTATCAGAGACAGTAGGAAGATAACAACATGATATTACTCGATTTGACCTCCATTGGCCTTGACGACAGCCTTGAGACGAGAAGGGACTGACTCGATGACGGATCGCAGGTAGTGGGTATCGATTTTCTCCCATGCATTCTGGAGGGAGCTCTTGAGACTATCCAGATTCGGGTGGCGAATGGAGCAAGCTTCCTTCTCCAGAACAGACCACACGCTAAAGTCGGGGGAATACCGATCGCGACTGTTGGAGGGCCACTCATTAGATGGGATGAATTCGGGAAGATGCCTCGCACACCAGTTCTGGGTGAGTTTTGCGGCATAGGTGGGTGCAGAATCTTGCTGGAAGGTCCGATGGCGCCCTTTAAAGTGGGAACGTGACCAGGGAAGAATAGTCTTCTCCAGGATCTGCTTGATGTAGTAGTGCTTATCGACCTTCGCACCGGGCTTTCCGAAAATAAGCGGAGAAAATAAGATGCCGGTGGCACACACTCCTGCCCAAACCATCGCTGACTGCGGGTGGGAGACTCGAAAGACGATTCTGCCCTAGCATTGGCTTGCTGGGCAGACTGGGTAATCACTCTCGTGTTCTGACTGTTGAAGCCTGCTCCACCGTGAACACCTTCTCATCCGAGTAGAGAGTCGTGAGATGTTCGCCATGTGCGATCCTCCCTAGGAGCTTCTTGCATCTCTTGAGCCTCTTCTCCTTGTGAATGCCAGTCAGACCATGACCCTTACGCATCTTGTAAGGGTGGGACGTGAGACCAGAGTGAACTATCTTGCGCACCGAATGCTCGTCGATTCCGAGATCACGGGCCATCTTTCTCATAGATCGGATGGGATCACGTGCAACTCGCATCTGCACGATTTTCTTGTTCTTCCGAGTGACAGCAGTGTGAGGTCTGCCCACTCTAGTACGGTCCTTAGTCGCGTCCAGCGCCTTGAAGCGGCAGATGGTATTGTGAACGGTCTGACGGGAAACTCGGAGTTTCTTCGAAATTCCAGCTGGGGACTCGCCGAGGGTCCAAAGGTCAATAATGGATTTCCGGTACTGGTGGGGTCGAGTCATTACTAGGGGATACTATTTGAAGTGGGCATTGAACACCTCGAGTGGTATACTAAAACGTGTTATAACATGCATTAACAGGTTGATAGGACTGATGAAATATTCGAGTTCAAACTTTGTCAAAGTACTTTCTCCGCACCCTGTAAGTTTGTTGATTTTGCAAATTTATCGATACCTTCTACCTTTTAATACTAAATTACCTAATACTTACCTATCACTATTCATTGATCACTCGACATGTAAACATGGAAATGGTTTAGATGGTCGTCGATGAGTCTGAATGATCATGCACTTCGACCCAAGAAGAAGTTTTCCGAGAAATACAATCAGCTTTTCGCCGGGCGCTCCTTCCAGGTTCCCGTGTCCACAGCCGAATTTGCGTATCTTGTTGTGACGGAACTCGCCGCTAATACGCAGTTGTTGGATAAGATGGCAGCTGAATTGATCAAGCACGTCAGAAAAGCCAAGGTTAGCACTTCGGAATAGCAGGTCTCGTGCGATGTGAGCATATCATTGGGAAAGAAAGAAGAACATTAAGAATCAAGATAACTCACCTGGCACCCTTAAGTGAATCGGAAGTACTATGCATACAGTAGCGCCGGAAAGTCTACATACGATTTGAAGCTTTGCTATAACTTTTGGATTTTTTCCTGCTCGTCAAACAGATTGGAGATGTGATCGAGGCCTACGCAGAATAACAATTTGAAGGTGCTGCTCGGTCGCACATTTGCTGCAGCGTTGCTGCAAAATCGGGGTCTGAAATTCAGAACTCGGCTTCTAGGGTAGCAGCTAGAGGCCTGTTCAAACCGTCAAAATGATCGCCCTCGTGAGTACAGTTCATCCTGAAAATATTATAACTATATTTCGTCATTTGCCCTCAGGCAGGGCATGAAAAAGTCACTTGTTTGCATGTTCAAAATGTATTGAAGAACTGTTTCCCAACTTTTTAGAGCGTTTGGATATCTTTCCTGCCCGCGTCGACCGTTTTTCGGAGGTATACTCGAGTCGTGAAACACCTTGTTTACCCCTATGGGCGAGAGCGTACAGACGTAAACAAGGCGTTTCTCGAAGCGAGTGTACCTCAGAAAAACGGGCGCCGCGGGCAGGAAAGATATTCAAGCAATTTAAAAAGTTGGGAATCAGTTCTTCAATACATGTTGAACATGACTATGCAAAAACCAGATTTCTACATCAATTTCCCACAAAGTTGTGAATGTCCAAAAAATGGCCATGCAAAAAGTGACTTTTTCATGCCCTGAGAGCAAATGACGAAATATAGTTTTAATATTTTCAGGATGAACTGTACTCACGAGGTTTGAACAGGCCTCTAGCTACCCTAGAAGCCGAGTTCTGAATTTCAGACCCCGATTTTGCAGCAACGCTGCAGCAAATGTGCGACCGAGCAGCACCTTCAAATTGTTATTCTGCGTAGGCCTCGATCACATCTCTAATCTCAGAATGGTTGACGAGCATGAAAAAATCCATGTAAGAATAATGCCTGTTTGAAAAAGCGAAATTCGATTGCGTCATCACTATGCAATCATCAAAAAATTTTGCGGAACCGAAATATGCGCATCGTAATCCTCGATGAATTTGTGCATATGTGCAAAATTTCGGAATCAGATCTATTCTAGAACAAATGTTAGGGAGGGAGAGAAGCCTGACGTCGACACTCCGTTCCACACACTTGGTATTCGATTTTAATTTCTCTTCGTGATTCTACTTAGTGTTGTTGTTGTTGTTACTTATTTTTTATAATGTTGATTTTATGAGAGGAATCGCGAGAGAATTGCCTACCCAGCGGCGGTAGAACCAAACTCTTTGGATCAGGCTGTAAATTAGGCACGACGTACTTTGAGTGATGCTCTTTCAAACTGCGTTGTCGGAATTTCGATATCTATCGTCATCTTCGAGATTCAGAAGGCCAAACTTGGGACACTCACTTTTTGGGGGTCAAATCGCGCTCACTTAAATGATCATAACTTTTTTTTCAATTGAGATAGAAGGTCGCGCTTTGTTTCATAAGAAAGCTGTGATCATGTGTAACAACTTTTATGTTGAAGATATCATTCCTTGTCCACTCTCTGTTGCGGGGTGGTCGCCTGTACTAAAAATTCGCGGATTCTGCAAATCGGAATTTCTGCACAAAGCCAATACGCACGATTGATAGTGCCTATGTGTGTCTAACTTGAGCCAAAACATCAAAGAAATCGGGGTATATATAAAAAAATGGCGCTGGCTTAAGTACGGTAGCCCCGAAATGGGTATCATACGTCAAGACTTCCAAAGCTTCTGTTGGCCTCTATTGGTCTCATTTATGTCCAGAAACATGCAAAACAACATTTTGTGTTGTTCATACCTTATATTGTAACTCTACCTTACGTTGAATTGGTCATGTGCCAAAAACTTGAAAATCGATATCTGACCATCTGCATCTTTACAGATATGCCTATCTGCATGCAAATGATTTATAATAATGTAAAAACATTTCTCGAAACACCTCAAAGAGATGGCGCACCTATAAATGGGTTATTTCGTCCGAAGAATCCAAGAAAATTCACAACAACGTATATCAGCTCATTTCAGACATAGAGGTTCGCACTATGGCTAGAAAGGAGGATCACGATGAGCTAAACATTTCATATGTTGAAAGTGAGTTTCTATCTTCTCGTTGAAGCGTGCTACAGAACATTGAAGTTAGCGAAAAACGACCGTAGACTCTCGCGGGGGAGTGCTAAATAGAGGGGAGGGAGAGGGAGGTCAGGCGGCGAGAGCGTCAGACGGTTAGAGCGCGCGGTCTCGGGGGATTTTAGCCTATTTCTGGCCAACTTCCAGGCTCTGTAGCACGCTTCAACGAGAAGATAGAAACTCACTTTCAACATATGAAATGTTTAGCTCATCGTGATCCTCCTTTCTAGCCATAGTGCGAACCTCTATGTCTGAAATGAGCTGATATACGTTGTTGTGCATTTTCTTGGATTCTTCGGACGAAATAACCCATTTATAGGTGCGCCATCTCTTTGAGGTGTTTCGAGGGATGTTTTTACATTATTATAAATCATTTGCATGCAGATAGGCATATCTGTAAAGATGCAGATGGTCAGATATCGATTTTCAAGTTTTTGGCACATGACCAATTCAACGTAAGGTAGAGTTACAATATAAGGTATGAACAACACAAAATGTTGTTTTGCATGTTTCTGGACATAAATGAGACCAATAGAGGCCAACAGAAGCTTTGGAAGTCTTGACGTCTGATACCCATTTCGGGGCTACCGTACTTAAGCCAGCGCCATTTTTTTAATATATACCCCGATTTCATTGATTTGTTGGCTCAAGTTAGACACACATAGGCACTATCAATCGTGCGTATTGGTTTTGTGCAGAAATTCCGATTTGCAGAATCCGCGAATTTTTAGTACAGGCGACCACCCCGCAACATAGAGTGGACAAGGAATGATATCTTCAACATAAAAGTTGTTACACATGATCACAGCTTTCTTATGAAACAAAGCGCGACCTTCTATCTCAATAGCAAAGCAAGTTATGATCATTTAAGTGAGCGCGATTTGACCCCCAAAAAGTGAGTGTCCCAAGTTTGGCCTTGGAATTCCGACAACGCAGTTTGAAAGAGCATCACTCAAAGTACGTTGTGCCTAATTTACAGCCTGATCCAAAGAGTTTGATTCCTACCGCCGCAAACCCTTGAAAATAGGCAATTCTCTCGCGATTCCCCTCTTATATATTTTTATCATTTATATTAATTACATTTTTGCAGACACTCTTCGCGCTCACAATGGAATCGGATGCCCGTTCACGGCGATTGAAGCGGAGAAGGAAAGAGATAAGGAGAATATGGAGAAGAAGCTGTTGAGATTGGAGAAGGCTCGCTTGTTTTTCCCGTATATTTCCTTTTTTACATTTTTGAATCGATTTTCTGCTATATTTTGTAGGAACTGGCTGATCTCTCTAAGAAGTGCGATCAAGTGAAGAAGATTGAGGATAGAATTGAGGAGATGGAGAGGAATTTCAGTGTCAGTTCTATGAAATATTGAACTGTCAATTATTTCTCCCTTTAGGATTTCTCGCTGAAGCTGCGCAAGAAGAGCAGTGCTGCAGCTGCAGTGCCCGTGTCTGCTGCGAGTGCTGCGGAGAAGCCGAAGAAGGCTGATGCAGCTGCTGCATGTGCTCCTCTGCCGCAGGTTCCTTTGGCTTTATCGTTTCATGATAAATGGTCGCTTCATCTGCACACACTTCATAGTCAGTTTGATGAGAAAGTGTGAAGAATGAAGATACTATTTGCCACGTGGTCATCGTTAGAATGTATTTATTTCCTGACGTCAATGGAAATGAGATCATAGAAGATAATTTATATAATTTTTTTTAATTGACTTTTATTTTGTCATCCTGTGGAACAAATAACACAATACTTTTGTATTACGGGTACGTGATATCCTAAAAATTAGTCGATTTCTACCTGCGTATATACGACGGGTTCAGCCAGCGTATCGGTCCGTACATTTCTGAGGGAAGCAAGGCCGCACTTGCGATTGGTAAATAATTCTAGAATTATTTCTCATATAATTGCGCGATTTTTCTTTACATTGTTGTTTCCCAGAGCATGATCTTTCTGAAGCGTGCAAAGATGTATGCGAAACAGACGGGATGAACATCTTGTACTATGAACTGGCTCGACGTATCAACGAGAACCCGGTAAGTAGCATTTTTTGAGAATAGATAGCTCAGTATATTTTTCTCAATACTTAGTTACTGTTGGCTAGACACTACTTGCGTTATGTGCCCGTTCATTAGGCTGGTTGCAGTACATCTACTGTGCGTTCTGCGATCGATGCATGTTCACTGCTATCCAGGCATTCATGCACATCGCCTCTAAATGCCACACTTCGAAGGTAATTATAAATTATATGTTCAGCGCAAATATTGGAGAAGATCTTCCTGTATTCCTTCCCGCTCTGAAAAGATTGTGAGAAAGCGTAAGAAGCTATGTTAATAGTGGACATAAAACTGCATACAACCAATAACTACGCATAAGGTATCTAAGGAGGGCACGTCTTCTGATATCAACTAAGCTACTAGTTTTTACTCAATATAGAGTTTAATATAAGGGGGGGGGGGCTTTATGATTTACAAATCATGTAACATCCTCTCCTTATATTATATCTCTCTATTCCGAAGTTACGATATTTATGCTTGAATTACCTAATTCATATTTTGCGATTTTTTAATGTATTCAAATCACGTCAATTTTGTTGAATGCGCATCTGCGTCTACAAGTTCTAAAATTTTATCTAAAATTTTGCCAAAGAATTTCACATTCCGATCATTGCAGCGTCGCCAATTTAAAATATAAAAATAACGAACACATCTATTTAGAACTTACACAAAGATGTCATATTTAATATAAAATTGATAAAGTATTAATTAAATTCTTTGTTTATTTATAATTTTTGATTATTTCTTTAGATTACCTCGGAATATGATCGCTTCAACAGACTTCTCTACAATATGGTTCACCCGAACTATATTCTCATGTGAGTACTTCGGAATTGTTAACTTGGGAAGCTTGGGCGGTTAAAGATTACTTTAACTGTTCTACGCGCTCCATTACTCCTGGTTTTTGCACCATTTTCAATTAGACCAGGATTGGAGAGCCTATTGGAGTCGTCGGGTTTCAAACCCAGAACCCCGAGTCGCTCAGCCAGGCACACTACGAGCTGCGCTATGCTCTCCTATAAATACGTACATAGGCCGAATGAACATCTTACTAGGGAGGTTTAGTCTTGGGAAAATATCGGAAGCCCGAAAGCAAAAATTGTCTGTTCCAATACCATTTGTTTCGATAAGTATGACAATATGCTTTTTTTGCAATAAATATGCTACTTGTGAATGATCTTTGTTTTAAAATCAGGTTGATGGATAAAGAGAAGGAGCGTATGTGGAGTCAATACGATCCGTGAGTTTAACATTTTATTCAGTGTTCTAAATATTAATAAAATATCAGCACAACATCTATAATGCTCTTATAAATACTGTTCTGGTTGTATTCTTGAGCCTATTTCGATGGTTAGTCTGTGGGAATAGAGACGGCGCATGCAACACATTTCAATACAATCTTACAGAGAGCATCTGGGAAACCCCAAGCTGCGCCCGACGATGGAGTTCATTATGGACACTCTCCCCACGAAGTACGCCCCTCTCTACGCGAGTGCAAACCGAAGAGATATTCTGCCCCTGATGCGCGCGGACCACCCGGTTGGACGATCGCTCATGACAGACATCGAGGAGCACATTGGATATGCTAAGGTTGGAAAGTTAAATTTTTTCTCGAAAACATGCACGTTTGACCAGCTTCCTCTGTTGAAGGATACATCCTAACTTTAGAAAGTTGAGTAAACAAATATTAGATGTTGTTGTAGACTCGTTGCTTCGATTGCGACCTCATCTTCGCCAATGCTGCTGAATACTTCGAGCATATCCTCTACTTCCTTCACTCGTTCGATGTGAGAAAATATATCGTTTACATTTTCACGTTGTAATTATGCATTTTGTCATTCTATTTTTTTGCTGTTTTACTGTTTCTTTCTCTTTACACTTTGAAACGAAAAATATTATATTTATAACAATTGTTCTATTTGAGATTCCCTTCCAAGAGCTCGATCTCATCACGATTGTCGTGAACGTGCAGAAGAAGCACCTCTATCGTCCTAATCCCCCTTACCACCTGTTCCCATATTGATATCCATTTATGTGCATATAAGGGGGAGCATGGAGCTATTCGAGAAAACGCCAACTAGTTCAGCCGGATAAGGGGATTGTAACAATTGAACGGGCGACCAATTATTACACTGTAATATTTGGTTGCTTGTTCAATTATTACAATTTTTTGATTCTTTTAAAAATGCTTTAAAGTCATTTTAAAGCATTTTTGAAGGCATCAAAAAATTATAATAATTGAACAAGCAACGAAATATTACAATGTAATAATTGGTCGCTCGTTCAATTGTTACAATCCCCTTATCCGGCTGAACTAGTTGGCGTTTTCTCGAATAGGTCCATGCTCCCCCTTATATGAGAGGAATCGCGAGAGAATCGACCACGCCGCGGCGGTAGGAATCAAGTGTGTCCTATCCCGCTATAATTTTGGTTACGAGTACTTCAAATGATGCCCTTTCAAACTGCGTCGTCAGAATTTTGATATCTGTCGTCATCGTCGAGATTCAGAAGCCCAAACATGGGACTATCACTTTTCGATAGTCAAATCGGGCTAACATAAATGATCATTACTCCGTTTAAAATAAAGATAGAACGCCGCTCTTTTTTCAAAAAGAAGGCTACCATAATGCTCAACAACCTCGATGTGAGCTCATCATTCCTGGTATTCATCTTAGTTGGGAGCGGTCGGGGGTACCAAAAGTGACGTAACTTTGGAAATCGGAAGAACTTTTTGAGTTATCATGCTCAAGTTGTAGAGCATACATGTGCATCACTTCTCGCCAAAAATTAGGAGAATCGGGGGATGGACAAAAAAAAGCTCTCACTTTTGTACCACGACCAGAAAATTAGTTCCGGGCAAGAGTACTTCCGTATCTTCAATTGCCCTCATTTAGGCTCAAAATCATTGGAAGTCCTCCAAAACAACATTATAACTTGTTTCCCCAACAGTTATACCACTTTCAGTAGTCAAAAATTACGGTATGACCTCAAATTCAAAAATCGATATTTTGAACCCCTTAAACTTGATGGATGGCTCCCAATGTACTAAATGGGTTTCAAATAATGTAAATGCATTCCTCGTAACAGCTCTAAGAATAAGGGCCCGTGAAAAGAGGATTTTTCGCATGAGGAATTCAATGAAAGGCTCAAAACTGTAACCCAGGTTAAAATCGACATAGAGGCCTGGTTTATGGCTAGAAGTGTAGAGCACGATGAGTTAAACATTTCGTCTGAAGAAAGTGAGTCTCTATCTTTTCGTTGAAGCGTGCTACAGAGCCTGGAAGATATCTAGAAACGGGCTAGAATCCCCCGAGAGCGCGCGCTCTAACCGTCTGCCGCTCTCTCCGTCTGACCTCCCTCTCCCTCCCCTCTATTTAGCGCTCAATCGCGCGCCTCCGCCTCCGTTTTTGACCATCTTCTAGGCTCTGTAGCTCGCTTCTACGAAAAGATAGAGACTCACTTTCTTCAGACGAAATATTTAACTCATCGTGCTCTACACTTCTAGCCATAAACCAGGCCTCTATGTCGATTTTAACCTGGGTTACAGTTCTGAGCCTTTCATTGAATTCCTCATGCGAAAAATCCTCTTTTCACGGGCCCTTTTTCTTAGAGCTGTTACGAGGAATGCATTTACATTATTTGAAACCCATTTAGTACATTGGGAGCCATCCATCAAGTTTAAAAATATCGGTTCAAAATATCGATTTTTGAATTTCCGTAATTTTTGATTAATGAAAGTGTTATAACTGTTGGGGAAACAAGTTATAATGTTGTTTTGGAGGACTTTCAATGATTTTGAGCCTAAATGAGGGCAATTGAAGGTACAGAAGTACTCTTGCCCGGAACTCATTTTCTGGTCGTGATACAAAAGTGAGCGCTTTTTTTTGTACATCCCTCGATTCTCCTAATTTTTGGCGAGAAGTGATGCACATGTATGCTCTACAACTTACGCATGATAACTCGAAATGTTTTTCCGATTTCCAAAGTTACGTCACTTTTGGTACCCCCTACCGCGCCCAACCAAGATGAAGACCAGGAATGATGAGCTCACGTCGAGGTTGTAGAGCATGATGGTAGCTTTCTTTTTGAAAAAGAGCGACGTTCTATCTTTATTTTAAACGGAGTTATGATCATTTATGTGAGCCCGATTTGACTATCGAAAAGTGATAGTCCCATGTTTGGGCTTCTGAATCTCGACGATGACCACAGATATCAAAATTCTGACGACGCAGTTTGAAAGACCATCATTTGAAGTACTTGTAAACAAAATAGGACACACTTGATTCCTACCGCAGCTAATCCCCTCAAATGGTCGATTCTCTCGCGATTCTCCTCATATCATAGGTTTATCTTCATCTACATTGTTTTACTCTTCCGTTTTAAGTTGCAGTTGTGTTTTCTGTTATTGCATAAAGAATGTTGAAAGCGGTAAGTATACGTTTCCTTTGATGCGTCTCTGAATCGCATTGATATCTGTATGCTTGTTTTCTTAAATGTAACGGAATTCAGAATGAACTGTGATACGTGCATCTTCTTCAAGGATAAGAAGAATGAACTCAAGTAAGTTCTTTTGTTGATTTTATTATTTAAATAATCAAATTAGGAAATTCTTTGCCTGAGAACTCTCGAGATATGCCCTGTATGTACCATCTGAGCCGAGTTCACAATTTCCGTTAACGCACAAGGCAGTGTTTTTGTTTTTGATTGAACTAAGAAAATAGTGGGAAAACAACTGTTTCCCTTGCAGAGGTCCTTTCACTGAGCGTAAAGTTCAGGAGTTGTACAGACAGAAGAATTTTGAAGAATCCTTTTCATTCTGTGTGAGTGTGTAAATTTTGCTTTGAATATTGACTGGTCACAGATCAATATTTCAGTTCATGAACAAGGAAGAGAAACATTGTGACGACACTCCGTTTTTCACTCTTGGTGATATTTTTTCGATTTTTTAGCAGTAATCTAGATCCCAAATGTGCAAACGGAAAATATAGTTCTCTCTGAAAATTAGTATATTTATTCTGCCTATGCTCCAGTAAGGAAAATCTATTTTTGAATATAAACATTAAGATGGTTTTCAGAGGAATTATACTCGAGCAACGGCTTCGGCGCTCCATTCAGCCTTCCTTCTGATGTCGTTGCTCCAGAGAAAGTGCGAAGAGAGAAGGCAGAGGAGAGACTGCTCTCTATCGAGGAGGTGCTCATTTCAAGTTCCTAGTTATGGTTGGGGGGCGGGATTAGGGAACAATAAAACTTGTGGAAGAAAGAGTGGGTAACTAAGTGAGTAGAGTGAGCACAGATTGTCCGACCTCCTTACTCATCACATTCACGAACTCTGAATAGTCTTTCTCACACTCTCGTATTTCACTGATGGTGTTCTGTACCTGTAATTGGCGATGATAATAATTGACCGTCGTATACAGGGATTCGATCACTCCGTATTGAGTGTGATGACGTGCTGATTGTGAAAGAAAGCTCGATTGACCATCTCGTCAAATCCTCCCTTTGGATCTGCGAATTCTTCCGCCTTGGAGACACTGAGAACATAATTTACCTGCTGAAACGTTCATTTGGAATGGGTAAATTTTAATATATTTAATATTATACTTCTTTTATTATTAACATCCATTTTTCAGTGTTCAATTCTATCATTTCATTAGAACTTTTCTCTGTTGCGTGGAAAATCTATTACTGGAGGAAGAGCCGCTTTTCCCGGATTTTTCGGTATATTTTTTCCGCTTCTCATATATACGGCGGTCCTATTTTCGATATCGGAATTTGGGAACGTGGTAACGCATACACGCTTCGCTTTACTGGAAAACAGAAATCGAGCCCTAGTAAATGCGAAAGGCTGAAAGAAGTAAAATAGAAAAAATGCATTTATTGCAGTATCAATTCTGCTCATTCTGTGATAGATGCTTGTTCACTGCTCGCCAAACGTTCATGCACATCGCCAGTCCTGAGCACATCTCCAAGGTTCCTTTTTCATAATATTTGATGGTGTACAATATATAATGTCATCAAAAGTCATCACAATAATTGATTGTTGATGAAATTGTTTGGCATTCTTTTTAACGTCTAGTTGATTGTTTATCTTTGCAGATCAGCCTGGCCTGTGAATACTACTCAGAGATGAACGAGGTTCTTATTACGATGGTCGGAAAATGGCGAATTGATAAGTGAGTCGTACACTATTTTTTTGGCAAAAAATAAGATCACCGTTTTTGGGAATATTGTATTCGTTCAAAAGCATTGAGAATATTTCGTTAGAAATAATGAGTCTCTATTTTAGGTTATTCGCAGAGGAGAAGGAGAAAGTGAGGATCCAGAGAGAGAAGTAGGATTTTAGTTTTTTCTCAATTAATGTAACGTTTCCCTTGGTGAAATAACAACAAAATTGAGATGGTTGTCGATGAGTCTGGAGGATTCGGAGCTTAGTTCAGCGACGGTCGATCGATTGCCTACCGGTGCTCGTCTCGTTGATTTCATCAATCAGCAGACTGAAGAGGGATTAAAGCTCACGCGTTTTAACGTGTTCGAAATGATCGTTTGTTTGCTCATGCCCGGTAATGCGAAGAGGAACGGAGAGCGTACTGTTTATCAGTTGAATAAGCAGATTGGAAAGGCAAAGGTTCGTGCATTCACCGATTTTAAAGCAAAATATCAGGTGAATAGTTGATCTGAAAATCAGAAATGTAGCATCATTCTAAAACTAGTAGTGAATATTTTGAAGACTCGTTGCATCTGGTGCAAGCTCATCTTTGCAAATGCTGCCGAGTATTACACCCACCTCCTCACCTACTCCCATCTGAGCAATGTGCGTTTAAACGCATTTTTTATACTTGTTTGAAAAACTTTCGCTATCATTCATCTCACTAGCATACAGGCAGTCAAACAATGTTTTTAATTTAATGGTTATATTGGGTTTTTCAGGCTGAAACTTTTGATCTCAACACTCTCGTCATCAACCTTCAGAAGCGCCACATCGCTCGTCTCCAGCCATGGCCTCAGCTTCCTCCAATTCCTGGTACTGTTTTGACGTTATCTATATTTTAAGGAAAATTTTGATAACCCTAATATCCTTGGGTAATACCCGCTTCGTGATTTCATATCTTTTAATATATTTAGCGCGTTTTAGTTTCCACTCGACGCGTTTCTGTGATGTTACCTCTATGAACTGCTCTGAAAATCATGAAGGAAAGCTAGCTTTCGAAATAGAAAATGATGATTTTAAACATCGTTTATGTGTACTTCATCCATTTGTAGCAGCTTCTGCACAGAAGGAGAAGCAGCTTGAACCAGCAAGAACTGTTCCAATAGCTGTCCTTCCAGTGGTGAGATCATTAAAATATATCTGGAAACATTAAGGAAACTAATGAACTTCAATTTTGTGTTCATTTTAAATATTTCCTGGTGAAATATTTTTTCGTGAAAGTTAAAATTTTCAATACCTGATGAAAGAATTTGGGAATTTCTGTATATTCTGCTGTTCTGTTAATATTCGGTGATGTTTATAATGCTTTCAGTGGGCCGACAATCTTATCTACTTCTATCGTCGTGTGTGCGATGATTACAACTGGGGAGAGGTTACTTACTTCCGAGCGCCTTATCTCTCCCGTGCTGATATTGGTAATGCTGCTTTTACCTCTATATGATATGATTAAATGTTGAATAGGAAGTTGGGGGGGGGAGCGGAGAAAAGGGTGCGGATTGACACTGGTTAGAAAAGTGTCCTGTTTTTTGTACTCTACGCTTTGATAAGAATTCGTGTATATATACAGAGAAAGATATTGCGGAAGCGTGCAAGACAACAGAATCGAGAAGCCTTCTGTTCGATGAGTTGGTTCGACAAATCGAAGAACATCAGGCAAGCATCATATGGAACTTAGGCTGATTGTGTAATTAGTTGAATCCTTCTTCGACAATCCAAACGCCATTGTGAAAATTAAAGCAATTAAAAAGATTATGATTGAGTTTCTCTAAAATCTTGAGATTCTATTCCATTTTCACATTGTCGTTACAGTATATTCATTGCTCGTTTTGCGATCGACTCATGTTCACTGCTCGCATGTTCATTCATTCACTTCGCCAGTCCCGAGCACACCTCCCAGGTAAATAATGCGAATCATAGTTACTACCTTGTTTAGCAATTCAGCTTGTTTTTTTAAAAATCATAGTTCATTTCTTGTGTTGCAGCTCGGTTTTTCAACTTGGAAAAATAATGATTTCATGAAATGTCTCAAATTGAATTTTTCAGATTAGAAAGGGTACTGATTATCATTTCCTTGATTCCCAACTAACGAAGATGATTGGAGCTCAGCGAGTGGAGAAGTCAGGCAATTTTTCTTTCTTTTAAACAGGAAAATCTATATTTTACTCTCTAAATATGTCATATTCCGTGCATTGAAATTTCACTAGGTTGGATGAGAAAATTTGATATATCAAAGGCGGCTAGAAGTCATAGTTCTCATCCGGCCAGAGTCATTGAAATCGCATTTTTTCCACCATTGTGCTCTTTTTGCAGCATGTTCAAGCAGGTGAAAATTCTACAGATGAGAATGAGGTAGATTTGAATTTTAAAATTTATCTCTATTTGCAACTAAAATATTAGTATTGTGAAGGATTGATGCTAAGCAAGCATTACAATGATAAAATACGTTCAGTAAATCATCGATGAGTCTGGAGGATCCGGAGTTGCGTCCGACGAGAGAATTCATCAGCTCAGGCACTGCCAACAGCCTGGAGACGGTTAGACTCTTCCGTTATCTAGAACTGCAATTGGTCTTTATTATCATAGCAGTTCGAATACTCCTGACAAACCACACGGAAAATAGCATCATGAAATAGATAACAGAAATAGCTTAGCGATAGTCGGATAGTGGAGGGGGATGAGTGAGTCTAAATTGTGTCCTCTTTGAGCACTGTGACACGAAGTCGATCGATGAATGGACGAAGTTTGTCGTTCCGCAGTTCAACTCGAGCGACGATCTCTGGAAGCCTGCTATGGCAGCGGTCGAGGAGCACATCGGAAATGCCAAGGTTAAACAAATTTAAAATTAAATAAAGTATTTTAAAAAGTAAAAATTTATAAAATTATACACAAAACATCAGTTGTCGATTACTTATCATTCCATTACTGTAAGTCGAGTCTTCAACCTGTTGCTACGTGATATTTGAATTACCTAAACAGTTTCTATTTAATTAAGGAATTTTACTTTTATTATTATTATTAAAGTCCTATACAAATTGCTTTAATTGAAATGAAGTATTTTATGCCACTTTTCATCACCAACTGATTTATTTTAGACTCGTTGCTTCTCGTGTGAGCTCATCTTCGCGAATGCAGCCGACTACTACGAACATCTCTGCAGTTCATACCATCTGAGAGAGGTATTTATTGTTTCGAGTGCATAATATTTCAGCACTAGGTCGGATGCGACCAATTTCGTAATGCCGCATTGCATATATCAAAGGCGGAATGACGGAATAGTTCGCATCCGACCGAGTGCCAATATTTTACGTTGCAACGAGCACTTTCTCATTTTCTGCGTTTAATTTTGATGTCTTATAATTTTTTGCAGAAGAAGAAGCTCAATTTGATCACTCTTGTTGTAAATATGCAGAGAGGTCACCAGATTAATTACTAACATCGATCACTGGTTGATCCTAATTATCTTCTTTATCTAATTCCTTCTATTTTGTTATCTTGTTAGCTTCTGAAGATTTCTCCATGTTGTATCCCCATTGTCGTGTTTTAAGAAGAAGATTTTCCTGATACCCTTGTTTAACAATTTAGTACTTTGAAGGAAAACCTTTTAAATTAGTCTTACAAGTTTTACTCCGGAAATGTTTACTCGTTATAATCGCTGTTGTATAAATATGTACGATATCTGTGTGTTCGCTCGTCATCACAAGCGTCTTTGAATCGCTTTGCTATATCTGGATTGCTTAAATTTGTATTCTTTGAGCTACATTGCTTTCAGAATGGAGTCAGAAACCCCGAAAAATCATTGCATTTTCTTCAAGGACAAGCAGTATGAGCTCAAGTAAGTGATTATGGTCATGCAACCTCGATATTTAAATACCGTGTTACGAGAACCAGGCAGGTCGGAATCGGTGTATCTGGGCTGAGTCGCGGCTCACGTTAATGTTTTTTGTAGCGTTGTTTTTTTGATATAACTAAGAAAATTATAATTTAATAATCTTGTTCTTTCAGAGGTCCTTTCACAGAGTCCCAACTGCTGGAGTTGTGCCTGCAGAAGCATTTCGATGACTCGTTCCCGTTCTGCGTCAGTTTGAAGAAATTAACATTCCGGCACTTCTTCTGTTTCTGGTCTCCCAGCTCCCCTTCTCCCTCATCTTGCACACTCATTGCTAAGTATTCCTCCCTGGTGATCGGCCGCTTAACCCCCCATTAATGGGAGGGGTGGTAGGAAACCGAAGAAGTTCCGAAATTTCTATCAGTGAAATGCGTTTAAAAGGTGATATTTCAGCTCTTGAACGAGGGAGAGCTGCCTCGTGATGACACTCCGTTTCTAACTTATGGTGAGCACATTTTATCGTTCAGGGGCTAAATGCAAGTATTTGCTATAGATTAAGTTGGCTAAGTTTCGTGTAAGTTGGTATCATTGAAACAATATTTTAGCATGGACAGGAACGCGACAAGGAAATATTGTATTTTTTATTAATAATGTAATTTTCAGCCGAACGGAGCAAGCAGAGCGGTGCTCCATTCAGCTTCTCTTCTGTTCCTCCGGAGAAGAATGTAACCCAAGCCGAGCAGGAATTACAACCTATGGAAGAGGTCATTTTAGTTTATAGTTTGTATATTATTATTGTGGGATTGAACCGCTCATATCCTAGTCTGTGTATTTTTTCTGAATCGAGCTGAATTCCCCATTCTTGGGAATGGAGAAAAAAGCATCAAATGTGTTCAAACCGGTTTTGGGCATCATGAGTCATGCCAGACCACCCCGCGAAGTCTCATTGTGCACACTACTTTTTGGGGCTCCCTACGCCGGGCATGATCTCGTCAGTTTTCACTTTGAGAGCTCGTAACCCGGTTAGAGTGAAAGATAGAGCAAAATTGACCTTTGAGGGACCCACACTCATTTTTCAAGCTCTATCGATCTATCTAGGAAATATTCTCTGAAAGTTAGTTTGAAAAGTGCTACAGTGTTGGCTCCTTTTCTCGAAAGTGTAGGCAAAGGCGCAGCTAAAATTTGCAGAGTTTGTGCAGTTTGTCGAGGGCTATCGAATGAGTGGCTTGTCATGAAAATACCTGGGGGAGAACATGAGTTATGCCAATTTTACTTTTCAGGATCATTTGAAAAATTTTACTCCATATGATGAATTCAGACCGCTCTCATTGCCCTCTTCGCCAAGAATGATCTGGTTTCCTATAATTTTCATGTTTAAAAATAACTTCAAATGATCCTGGAAAGTAAAAGGGGCATAACTCATGTTCTCCCCCAGGTATTTTCATGACAAGCCACTCATTCGATAGCCCTCAACAAACTGCACAAACTATGCAAATTTTAGCTGCGCCATTGCCTACACTTTCGAGAAAAGGAGCCAACACTGTAGCACTGTTCAAACTAACTTTCAGAGAATATTTCCTAGATAGATCGATAGAGCTTGAAAAATGATTGGGGGTCCCTCAGAGGTCAATTTTGCTCTATCTTTCACACTAACCGGGTTACGAGCTCTCAAAGTGAAAACTGACGAGATCATGCCCGGCGTAGGGAGCCCCAAAAAGTAGTGTGCACAATGAGACTTCGCGGGGTGGTCTGGCATGACTCATGATGCCCAAAACCGGTTTGAACACATTTGACGCTTTTTCCTCCATTCCCTGGTTGAGCTCGATCCTCTCGTGAGAGGCGTGATATACGTTTTGCGAGTAACTATCGGTTTCCAGGGCATTCAAGCACTCAGTGTGAAGTCTGTTGACATCCCAGTCGCTGATTTCGCCAAAGCCTACCTGGAGATGTGCGAATTATCGCGAGCTGGTAAAGCCATGTTGAATGAATCGCTGATCAAGCATTTTTCTGAAATTGGTGAGTCTTATTGGTTGCTATCCCACGACTCGAAACAAAACTTACTCATTGACGTAATGCCATCAATAAATGGTGAAATTTTTCAAATTGCAGAGTCTCACTTCACGAAGTTGTCAATGGAGAAGAAAGAACTCGTATTCAAAGAGTTGGTTCGAAAGATCGAAGAGAAGCCGGTATTGCTACTTATATTTATTTTTTTATTGCAATTTGTTTACAGTATCTCTTCTGCTCATTCTGCGAACGATTCATGTTCACTGCTCGTCAGACTTTCCTGCACTTGGCCTGCCCCGAACACATCGAAAAGGTATCTGATGTGTTGCTTATAATATGCTTTGATGGGGGCTATAGAGTATTGGATCATCCATTATGGATGTGGTGAAAGAAAGCCTCGAATATATATTAAATATGTTTAAATATTTGCCAGACGATCAATGCATCCGAGCACTTCCTGATGGTGAATAATCTGATGAGAATGATGGTCGGAGAATGGAGAGTCCTTGAGTAAGTTTCTCAGATTTTTTCTTTTTTTGTCTTAAAAATTTAAGAAATCTATAATCTTTTCTTCTTTTCAGACTGATCGATGAAGCCTCGGAAAAAGTGAAGGCGCAGTTTAAGAGGTTGGATTTTCATTATTTGTTGAGTTTAGTTTATATAGTATTGTAATTGTGCCTATTGTACGCGTGTCCTTATATTATCGCTTGGCGATCATTAGCCGAGATTCATAAATTTGCACTCTTTGCAAAGACTAAGTAACGTTAAATCAGACGCCTCTCCCACTTACGTTGCAATCTCCTTTTTATCTCGTGACACCAATACAATAAATATAAGAATTATATGTCGTACCTCTGTCTCCTACGACAGGGCTTAGATAATCCGAAACGCTATAGCAAATTTATATTTCCCGTCCAAGAAGAAAGGGGCGGGGCTTGTGAAATGCCAAACGTCCCATACTACTAACATACCAATTCAAGTATTCAGGTGGCTTTCGATCTATCTGACGGATCCGGAGCTTTTCCAAGGCGGATCTCAGCAGTTGACCGGATTGGACGAGTTCATTCAAATGTCTACAATAGTTCCGATAGCAGAAACGGCAGAAATGTTGATTGAAGAGGTGCAGAAATACAGTGGAAGTTGGATGCAAAATCTGACCACGGAGATTGGAAAATCAATGGTAAGCGAAGCGGCGGGAGGAAAATTGATTTATGAATATTTCCTAAGCTAAATATTAATTTATGATATTATACTATTTGAACTATGCAGAATTAACTCCAAGTTCTTATAGATACTAATAGTAGAGGCGCCTAGTTGTGGCGCCTACAGAAACAAAACGCTTCTGATCAATATTTATTGCAATAGCTAGTCTGTGCTGTTGATGCAAAGTTGCCGCAGTTCTGATCGGATTTGCAGGTTCGTTGTATCCCGTGCAAGCTTATCTTCGGTAATGCTGTCGAGTACTATATCCATCTTACGACCTTCTTCCATATACGCAATGTGAGATATACACGGTTAACTTGCAATTCGCGCTATTTTGTTTTCATGATTGTAATTCGCGCTATTTTGTTATCATGATTGAATCCCAGATCGGAGTCACGACAGGTCAGGTTCTGGTGATCATAGGTAGAAAAGTTCTTAATAAGGTGCCGATATAATTGTATTTTTATACAGACACTTCCATTCCTGTGGATAGGGACAGCAGAGTGCGGTCATTTGAGGTTTCAAGGGTACAGTATCCAGATATCTCGACACATGCACAAAGTTTGCGATTACAATCTTTTTTTGAACTTTTGAAATATTTTTCAGATGTTTTCAACACTTTATTTTTTATACAAATTTTTTTCTTGGCCGAATGAATTCTCCCTGTATCAATTATCTTCCCGCATCATTTTGACCACTTCGAGGCCCGTATAATGCGATTCATAGCTAATTTAGGAAAGTATGTTTCCAGTGTGCACTCTTTCGATCGATAATTGCCTTGCTCCGCTTGTCCGACCTTAAATTTTGCAAGTAGTAGAACGCTATGACTCTATAGTACACACTTCGGCGTCGTGAGTGTATCGGACAAGCGGAGCACTGCCAAATATCTTGATTTGAAGGCTCCAAACACGATATTTTGGAAACGTTCATTTTACTTGGTCCCTATGCCATTACACACCGTCAAATCCTGATGGCGATACTTAACGTGCCTGTTATAAATTATATGAAAACATATTTTTATATAATTATAATTCAAAAATGAAGAAAATTAAATAATGAAAAATGCGAAGATAAAAAGTCAGTTGCTGATTAGGTTAAGGTTAATGCGGAGGGATACTGTACCTTAGCATCAACGCTAATTTAGTTAATTTGCGTAATTAAGTTATTTCGCAAAAATTTTAATTTTTTGTTGTCGAAATCGTATCGGCCGCTCCTAAATCATTGGATTCTATGTGCATTTTATTTTTTGAAGCATTTTGAAGAAACCCGCCTGTGGTCCCTACCTGTGGCCCATGCATTCATTATTGTACGGATAATTAAATATGGTTCATCTGGGCTTTGGCAATAGCTTTGAAATTTCTTAAATAGCATGATGCGAATATTTTACATATCGCTGCCAATTTACGAGTCGGCGGGATCATAATGCTCCTATTAATTATTATCAAGATGGCTGTTTAGGCGGACACCTTCGACCACAATACACTCATCGTCAACATCGAGAAGCGTTTCATCGCTCGTCTCCAGCCATGGCCTAAACTGCCCCCTCATACTACAGGTAGTACAGCATGGCATGCACGCATTTTGCCCCCAAAGCGTTTGAAAATCATAGCAAGATCTTCATGTAATTCATTTTATCGATCCTCTCTATTTCTCTCTTTAGATCTTTCACATTCCTTTTTGAGTGTTGTGTTTTATTAACCGATTAATAAGTCTCGAATTTGCAGCAGCTGCTAGTCACAAGGACAAACTGCCAGAGCCCGAGTTGCATCGTCAGCCTCCAAATCAGGAGTCCAAAGGTAGGCGGATAATAATATTTGTTCTGAAAATCCCCAACATCAATTTTCCAAATCTGTAAGGCATCGTCGGTTCAGCTATCATAAATCCCTCCTAAAGGATTGTAAAATCAAAAATCTCTTCCCAGCCAAATATATATAATATATTGACATGTTTTCATGTATGATACAGTAGTACTACTGGGATAATTCTGATCTCCTGATCATATGTGGGCACAATTGAAGCCAACTCCAAGACCCCACCGGTTTGGAGCTCCAAACTAGCGATGAAATATAATTGTTCGCCACCGCCTCCCCGGGTTTTAACCATCGACCCCACCGGTATTCAGTTCTCAGCATCAATATCTGCCCGACTATGCTCCTGATCAAAACACCCTATTTCCAGTCACAGCTGCAGAGGAGGCGGAGCAGCCAGAGTCTGATGCCGCTGAAGAAGAGTGTGCTAAGGTAACGTCTGATGAAATACTTTTCATCAGTTTTGTGTTTGATGTTACATGAACAAGGATGGAATTGAGCCGCCCGTTGTTTAGAGCGTTCCTTAACAGCTTTGATGTATAATTTATTTTCTCTCTGAGAGATGTAGGATCAGCACTTTGGGAGGCGAGTTACAAATATTGGATATCATTCGTCCTAATTTCTTTACAGTTAGCATTTATTAAAGGTGGAAACCATTTTTCTTGCAGCCACCGGTCATGGATAGCGAAGGAGGAGCACCTCCAGAGAAGAATCAGACTGAGCAGAAACCGGATTCTATCGAAGAGGTTATATTTTCTCCTTCCCTTTCTCCCATCTTGTGCTTATTGCTAACCGGACGAAATTGCATGCAGGCCGTCAGTGTGAAGGCTGATGACGTCAGCGTAGCGGGTCTCGCCCAAGTTTATCTGGACATCTGCGATTTTCTTCATGTTGTCGAGCCCGAGTTGATTGAATCGATGATCAAACAAGTCTCTGTTTTTGGTGAGTAGACTTTCAAAAACAACTATCCAAATATTTGTTTATGATGCAAATGAACCGCTCTGTTGATAAGAGAGCGAATGAAATGAGGAGTGGGAGGGATGATTTGCATTGTAAACAAATATTTGGATAGTTGTTTTGAAAGTCTTTTGGCGAGTGCTCCTGTATTATACCAATTCCATGACGTACATTTCATTTCTGTATAGAAAGTAAATTGAACGATTTTTGAAAACAAAAATTTGCAGAGACTCCCGTTCTGAAGTTGACATTGGAACAGAAAGAACAGTTATTCAAGGAGTTGCTTCGAAAGATCGATGAAAAGCCGGTATATTTATTTTCCTTTTTTAAATAATAAAAATGTTCCTTTTAAATATTTTTAAAAACATTTTTACAGTATCTCTTTTGCTCCTTCTGCGATCGATTCATTTTCACTGCACGTCAGGCTTTCATGCACATGTCCTTCCCCGAACACATCGAAAAGGTTTCTCAAATATCATTATTAAAACATTATATCTATTATTTTCCAGACGATGAACGCATCCGAGAACTTCGTGATAGTGAATTGTCTGATGAGAATGATGGTTGGAGAATGGAGAGTTGATCAGTCAGTTTATATTTATTCTTTTCTGTCTTGCCTCTTTAACAGCTGATAAATGCAATGTATTCCAAATGCAGCCATAAAAATGAATAATTCTAGTGTGTAAAAAGTCGAGGAACGTTGAAACTTTACTTTATTTTTATGTTGTTTGATAATGTTTTTTTGTTTAGTTTTTCATACACTGTATGGAATTGAAAGAAGGTAAATGAATGTCATGATTTGTATGCCATAGATTTTCAGAATTTTTCTCTTATTTTCAGAATACTCGAAGAAGCAGAACAGAAAGAGAAAACCCAGCGTGAGAAGTAGGTTTTTCACTATTATTGTATGTAGTTCTAGCAGTAGTCGGTCTCACTGAACTAGTGTAGGCATCCCATGACTGTAAAACCGCTTGTTGCAGTTACACCTTGTATATATATTTATGCTTTTTGGTCGAAATAACGTGTAATAAAATTTAAACAGAACATGCAAATAATGACATCTTTACCTTTACCCTATTGTGTCTATTATTATTTAGATGATGATTTTCTATTGATCATGATAATTGATGCTTTAAAGTCTCATTGAGATCCATATACTTTGAGATGGTCATCGATGAGTCTGGAGGATCCGCAATTGCGTCCGATTGGAGACCCCTCCCAGCAGTTGTTCGGACTGGAAAGAATCGAGGAAGTCAAGCAACTTATTGAAAGCTTCAATCGAAGGACTCATGCTGTGCCTAATGCAGTAATGGCGGAGGTTTGGATGAAAGTGATGGAAGAGCACAGTGGAAGGCTTATGCAACTACTGAACAAGGAGATTGGAAGAGCGAAGGTTGGCCAATGGAATCTTCTGGGCATTCTAAACCTCTTTCTCAAGAACTATTTCGTAATGCAAACCTTTGATATACCTAAGTGCCGTATTACGATATTCTCGTTCGACCGCGTGCCTTAGAGTAGAAATAAGAGATGCTGCTCTGATATTATATCCGACGGCCTTTTAGGGAATAGGCTGCATATTGAAAATAAGAGTTAGCGTCCATGAAATATCTACATGACAGACTCGATGCTTCGATTGCAAACTGATCTTCGGCAATGCTGCCGAGTACTATACCCACGTTCTCACCTTCTTCCACATCTGCAATGTGAGTTGTGAATCGTTTATTTTTGAATATTATTAATTTAGTATTCCTTCATTCAATATGTGATACACTTTTTTGGTAAAATTAACTAGAAATATAACTTCAGCACCAGGAAACTTACGGATCATCTCACCTTTTGTTTCAGGCCAGACCCTTCGACCTCACCACTCTCGTCGTCAACATTCAGAAGCGTCACATCGCTCGTCTCCAGCCATGGCCTCAGCTTCCTTCGCTTATGGCCTCAGGTAGTGTCCCTCTTGAATGGATCAATTTAGGATACCGAATATGTTTTGAAAAAAAGATCCATCACGATTAACATTGCTTCGAATAGCGTATTTTCTACAGCCATGTCCTGAAGTGTACCTTCAGACACCCGGTGGATCCACCATATACATACATATAAATGTTTATTCTGACGTCAGGTACTATGGTCCAGGAGCTTAGCTTCGGTAGGGAGGGGTTTAGGATCTTCAGTCTGAGAGCGTCGTTAGGACAAGGGATGAGATATTTTTTTGGCTTCTCTGGTCAACTGAATGGATGAACGTCGATCCATCATTCCACCTTTATTTTTGTGCCTTATAATCATTTTTTCACCAAATTGCAGCAGCTGCAGTGCAGAAGGAGGCCCAGTCAGATGCCGAGCTGAGCAGTCAGCCTCCCAGTCAGGAATCTGAAGGTTTGTGAAAGTAAACATGCGAAAATCAAGGGAAATGCTCAATAACAAACACTGAAATATATTCAGCATAGAAGGATATGGTCGTTTCCGTTAATAAGAAGCCCTCAATGATTGGATACATTATTTGCTTAGGTTCCTTGCCTTTCAAGCAATTTATAATTTTATAATTCTTTAATTTTTGCTATTTTCAGCCATCACTACGGAGAAGGAGGAGCAGCCAGAGTCTGCTGCTGAGGATGGAGAGTTGGCACCGGCACATTTCTAATGAAATACTTCTATTTCATAACTTTTGCTGTGAATCTGCAGTATATCGCAAATATCCAGCATTGATCACTCGCTAATTCACATTTGTTATTTCCATTTTGTTCACTTTGTCCAATTCATCATTCTCTATTTCTCTACATTGTTCTATTTTGGTCTGCCAAACAAGCATCATCGAAGAATGTTTTCCTCACACTGTGTATATTATTCAGCCAATGATCAAACTATGATGTATTCTCCTTTTACTTTGAGCGAGTATGCATTTTTGTTTGATTATTTTTCCGGAAGTGTTGAGTTGTTACAATAATTTTTGTGTGTTGCATAAAGAAGAATGGAATTGATCCTCCGATTTATATTAATGCGTTCCTGAATCGCTGCAATACCTTAATCCACCATTTTGGATTTCTTAAGGCTCCATCGACTTTTAGAATGGGATCCGAGGCCCTTGCGAAATCTCAAATCTTCTACAAAGACAATGAGAATAATCTCAAGTGAGTTCACTGCCAATATTATACGGTTTTATTAATTTCTTATTGTAAAAACGGAAAATATAATAATATGTGATCAAAATTGTGCAAGTACAATATATATATTTTCCTCAATAAGTTGGAATGCACTGAATTGAGCACTCAAAATTTGAATTTGCAGAGGCCCGTACACTGAACGACAAGTGCAGGAGATGTTCACGAAGAAGTTGCTCAATAGATATTTTCTCTTTTGTGTGAGTATTTTTATGATCTTTTTGTCATTGACTTTTCATTTTCCAGTTCGTGGAAGAGGGAGAGAAGCCTTGTGATGACACTCCGTTTGTCACTCTTAGTGAGCAATTTCCATTTATTTTTCCTATTTTCAATTGCCTAGTTAGCAAATATGATTGATATTCATGTGAAAATTGTTGAAAGCAAATTAATTTAAAAAATAATCGAGATATTTTTAAATATATTTAAATTATTTTCAGTTGAATTATCCATTCACAACGGATACAAACTTCCGTTCTGCCACCCTCCTGATGTCTTCCTCAAGAGAACATACGACCTAACGAGTCCCAAGGAGAATGTTCTCTGGCTTGAAAAGGTTACTGTTCGAAAATGTAGCGTTCCTATCGATACGGAAATAGCTCCCGTCTCAAAGCGACCACAACGCGCTTGGTAGACGCGTTGCGGTCTCCTCTAAAATTAAACTATCCGTGCAGCAATAGACAGGACGGTTTCCGGATAAGAGGGAAATGGAATAGATTAGAGCTTGACTCTTGTAGTACGTGGTCTTTCTTCATAGAAGTTTTGATGAATGAATGAAGTTAAATAATGATTTTAGGAGATTCGTGCGCTTCAAATTGAGTGTTATGAACTGCTGCTAGCACGACGTTGCACGATTCCTGAACTGGCCAGATCATATCGTGTCATGTGCGAGCATTTCCGATTGGGAGACACTGTGAAGATTACTGAGAGGCTCGATCCTCTGCTCGGAATGGGTGTGTGATTAATGTTATTTGTTTTTAATTAACATGTAATTTATTTTAAGACATTTTTATTTTCAAATGTACTGTTGTTGGTTATGAAACGTGATGTATTATTAATATTATCGAAAGAGTTTCTTACTCTAGCCAAGATATAACTGGAATATGTATACTAAAATGTTATTATTGTAATTTGCGAAACGGACTTTGCAGAGGTTCACTATATGGGATTGAACGAGGAGCAAAGAGAACTCTTATTCAATGAGTTGGTTCGACAGATCGAAGAGGAACCGTTTACTCCGCGTTTTCCGGTATATTTTGTTAACTTTTAGTTGTGTATCAGATGGTGAAATGCATGTTCCTATGGTCGCTATCTAGGAATTCTGTATGCATAAGTCAGTCGGAGATACGATTAGATATAAATGACCAATGCGTTATTCACAGTATCTAAAAATTCTGGTGAATTTCTCGTTTTGCAAGTCGTCATTATGTATACGCACAATAAATTTTGTTATGATTAGATTAGGATAAAGAGACGCTGCGGCTTATGTGCAAATTTGATGTTGAGTACTATTCTATCATAATCAATATACAGTACGTCCCTTACAGTATCTCTACTGTGCATTCTGTGATCGATGCTTGTTCTCTGCTCGTCAGATATTCATGCACCTCGCCAGCTCCGAACACAATATGAAGGCATATTTTCTTATTTTTTGGTCTGATCATTGACTGGTTATGACGATATACTGCCTTACTGGCTAAGATGCTTATGATATGATATACTGACTTTTGGCTTACTCGGCGACTTGTTTCCAACAAAAATGTTTATCCTCTCAGTCGACGAATGCTAATGAACACTACGCGGAGGTGAACACTGTGCTGACTATGTTGGTGGGAGGATGGAGAATTGAGAAGTGAGTATTAGGGTAAGCGGAGAAGGGAGGAGTCGATCCTGCGAATTGTGTGGGTCTAACCAAAGGGTTCAGTATTCTACAGGGGGAGATATGAGATAGCACAGAGAAAGAGAGAAAATATTCTCGAATTCATTTACTCTTTCCATAGTAAATTTCGGAGCGAATTTAGCTGAAATTGTGCCAAAGCGCACTGTGAAATGGAAATTCCGAGCATTTATTTTGGACAAGCAGAGAAAATAAAAATATACGGTGTACAGCTGAGATTTTACATTCTAGGCTATTAGAGGAAGAGGCAAAACAAGTGCGAATACAGAGGGAGAAGTAAGTTCTTTCACGAATTATACAATTTTGCCCAGCTTCAAACGTTCGTCAACCTTTTCGCCCGGGTTAGGAGAGTCAAAATACTCTTTATCAAAACATCTGATCAATTGCTTGTATCATTGCGCTCCTTCGCATAGATATATCATGTACGATACGTAGTTCATCAAAATTTTCAGATGGGCATCGATTCCTCTGGGCGAGGTACGCTCTCCCATGATGCCTATGCTGCCGACTGGCTTTCGTCTCGCTGACAATCTGAGAGAGAAGTATGAATACGGGAGCAAATTCGTGAATTACGAAGTGTTCGAATTGATCGAGAGGAGATTGGTCGGAGATGATAAATGTGGAGAGAAAACGATGCGGAAACTGAATGAGTGGATCGGAAACGCAAAGGTTCGTATAGAATGATGAATAGAATCAAGTGATTATTTATCATATTACCGTGAAAAGCGAAATTTTGAGTTGTTTGAGACGAGAGTATGGCACAGATTGAATAGAGTCGGGAAATATCTCATTAATGAAGGATTGTGCAAGGATGTGAAGCTTGAAATAAACGGAAATGCATGTAGGAACAAATTTTAAAGTGTTTGGGAAAGCCCGAAACAAGCCTGGAGGTCACAACAGATAGGGTCAGCCCCAAACTTTAATAGTAAATTGCTTGCATTGCAGACTCGTTGTCTCTGGTGCAGGCTCATCTTTATTAATGCAATGGAATACTTCGACCATCTCCTCACTTACTTCCATATTCGCAATGTGAGATCTAAATCCTTAAAATAAATATATTATTCGTACTTAATTATGCTTATCTTTTTGTGTTGTAGGATGATTTTGATAGTGATTATTAGAGGTAGAGCAGTACTCAATTATGATGAAATTGTGGTCGTCTGTACGCAACACTATTATTATGATCAATGCATTCACGTGCGCTTTGAATGTTTGAATCATTGAGAATATGTTTTACAGTACACTAGCAAATACCGTAACCACTTCCTTGGGTCAGATTTGGTTCCCTGGGTCATATATTTTCCAAAATTAAATATATTGCCCTGAATCGCCGTCAAACAACGTTTAATTTCCATTCTGACCATATTTTTTCCAGACGGAAACCTTCGACATCAACACGATTGTCGTCAATATTCAGAGGCATACGATCGCTCGTCTTCAGCCGTGGCCTCAGCTTCATTCGTTTCTGGCGTCTGGTAAGATCCCTTCTATATTGTATGAATCAATTTAGGAACCCGAATGTGTTCTGAAAAATATCCCTTCACGATTTTGCATTGCTTCGCATATCATATTTCACGTTTCTCTCAAAACGTAACTTTTGCTTAAATTTCAGCAGTTGCCACACATGAAGTGAATCAAGTGGAGCTGGATGCTCCTGTTTCAAGAAATTACGAGGTAAACAACTAATTTCGATTACTCGACAATCCATATTATGTTGAAATTTAAATTCTTCTGCGCATGAAACGCGTCGCGGTCGCTTTCAGAAGAAACTTTCTACCACTGAGTATATGGATCGATTTGCAGGGTAAACAAGTACTCGATGTGACGGATAAAGGCGCTCCAGTCACCAATTCATACATGACGAGACATGCGTTCGTGAAAGCCTATCTGGACATGTGCGAGTTATCTCAAACTGGTCAACCAGAGTTCACTCAATCGATGCTCATTCACTTCGCAACAGTTGGTGAGGGATTCATTGTTTTCATCACACGATCTCTATCTAATTTATTCATTTTTTAAATCAAATGAATTATGAAAAATTTTCAAAATTTCGGAATCTCACTTCGTGGACTTGACAATTGAGCAGAGAGAAAGCGTATTCGAAGAATTGGTTCGACAAATCGAAGAGAAGACGGTATATTGATATTTATCGATCATTAAGTGTATTTTTAATCAATAATTTAGTATCTGTTCTGCACCTTTTGTGATCGATTCATGTTCACTGCTCGTCAGACGTTCATGCACATGGCCTGTCCCGAACACATCGAAAAGGTTTCTAAAGTATTTTGTAGCTGTGAGAACAGGAAGTTTTGTGGTGTGCGAGATCCACTAATATAAATTTTGAAATTCACGCGAAACGGTTTATCTACTACAAAACGTTGATAAATCCTTCCGGGTTTTTTTATTGTAGTGAATCTCGAACACGATACCATTGTCTTCCTGTTCCTTTACCATATTATGTTTTTATTTTATATTTATATTATTTTTTCTTGAATATTATTTATAACTATCGTCTCTCAGGCGAATAATTCGTCAGGGCACTTTGTGAATGTGAATAATCTGATGAGAATGATTGTGGGACCTTGGAGAGTTGATAAGTGAGTTTAGACAAATTCTTATTCCTTACAATCTTTGTTTTTTACTACGAAATTTCGTTCAAATTTAGCTCTTATTGATATTTTCTTATTTTCAGGCTGATAGATGAAGCATGGAAAAACGTGAAAACCCAGATGAAGAAGTAGGTTTTCCAATATTATTTAGTGTTCTATGATTTAAATTGCAACTATTCCTATTGATCGCTTACATTGTTGCACGACTGTATCTAGCTTATGCCATGCAGAAAATCGAGGAGAAGAGGAAATATTTGAATTCCCGCCTTCCAGTAGAGATAGCGACTTGAAAATTGGAAATGTGGTGGAAAATCCATTTACAACTCATATTCCAAATATATAGTCGCTTGCACTACTGGAAGCCGAGATATGAAATTGCGGGAATTCAAATATTTCCTATTTTCCTTGACTTTTTTCCGCGGCATTAAATTCATTAATTAGCGATACAACTTAAAACGCAATTCAACTTATACTCTACACCTCAATCACTTTCTTTGTAATCATTTCTGAACGTACTCCTTCTTCAGACATTTTTATTGTAAATAAAAATGTCTGAAGAAGACTCTGTCTTTGCTTGGTCTCAGGAGTGGAATCTTTCCCTCAATGAGACTAAGTGTGCTGTTGTACACTATGGGTCCCTCTCCCCTCGCACCATATACCACATTAATGGCACTCCCCTCTCTACTTCTCCCTTAGTTAAAGACCTTGGTGTAATTATGCAGCCATCTCTTAAGTTTACAGAGCACATTTCAAAAATAACTTCTAAAGCGAGAGCCAAGATAATCTTAATGTTCAAATGTTTCTTTTCATCTGACCCTGCACTGTATTGCCGTGCCTTTTGCTCCTTCATCAGACCTTTGCTTGAGTATTGCTCAGTGGTATGGTCTCCTCACACTATCACCCTTGCTAACAGCATCGAAAATGTACAGCGCAATTTTACGCGCCGTCTCTTTGCCCGTTGCAACATTCCTATTCATTGTATCCCGAGAGATTGTCTCACCTTTCCCTTCAATCACTTGAAAATAGAAGAATTATATCTGATCTTCTTTTTTCTCATAAGTCTATACACGGTTTCTATTCATATGACCACGCCAATCTGTATAAGCTATCACCACTCCTGCGTAGTCTTCGAAATGCCCATACGTTGCGCATCTCTTTACCATTTGTCCCTCCCAAGTCTAC